>JAVJHY010000006.1:0-107411 GCA_035593235.1 Phascolosoma agassizii
GAAGGAGCGGGCCCGCATCCAACAGAGCAGGCCGAGTGACTTTATTTTTATATCTTTTCAGATACATTGATGTATCTGGTTGAATACTCCTTTGGTTTTGGGATAACCACGTCCACTGTTGGTCGCAGATGCATGACCGTATTGGCCATTTCAAATCACTGCGAGTCACATGAACGTGATAGCTTGTCCCGGAGATGCAAGAAAATCCCCGTTACCGTGTCAGGAAGAAGCAAGAAGAGACGTAGGATAACAAGAAAAACAATGCAAGAGGGAACTCTCAACTATTTTGGGGTGCCCAGGGTAGCTCGCGTTTTTGGGCTTCGAGTTTCATGAGGATCAGAAGGTAACTGCTTTTGTTTTTTATTGTCTCGCCTTTGATGAATCGCTCGCGACGGTCCCCTGCGCTTTTATACATGACATGGGGGGGGTAATTTCATCCTGCGCCCAATCAAGAGTGTTTTGTGCATCTGAATAGCACGAAAGAAGTATTAGTTAAAAGTTAAAATACTATATCGGATCACTCTGATTTCTTGGTGCTGGGCTCTGAAGTTGGTGTCACGATCTTTTGCTTTCCTATCGGCTGCCAATAGCCGCCAGTCGTCCATCCAGCCCATCCCCATCGTACCCACGTCACGACGGCAAGCGCCAGCCACAGGGCCCACAGAAGCATCCCGACCCGATACACCCACAAGGGCAGCGAGACCATGGTCCCTTGTGGCAACTCGGCGTCTGTTCGGTCTTGAAACCATTGTAATTGCCAGGCTGTGGAGCCATTGCCCACGATGCCCATATCGGGGTGACCGACGAGGCCTGTTTGAATAGCCCAGACCAAGCACATGGCCGCCATAAGCGTCAGCAGGGCTAATCCCACTTGCGCCATATTAAATGACAACGGAGTCCATAGTTTCGGAATGACCGTTCGTCTCCATGCCATGGCCCCAAACCATCCGACGACGACCAGCGCGGCCATGATCGGAATTTGCGTGAGCCCTAACCCCAACAACACCCAATGCCATGTGCGTAATGGTGTGAACGACAATCGCCCTAAGACCACAGCAACTCCAATCATCACCGCCAGAATGCCCCATAAGAGCACAGCCGGACCCAGCCTCGGCCCATTGACCCAAACCACCCATTGATTCGAAGGAACAGACAGCGTCACTTGCGCATTCACGCTCTCGACACCTAAATCAACTGTGGGCGTGGTCAACCAGGTCTGAATTCCTTGTGGTGTGCGCCATGCCACTTCAACCGTATCTTGGCCAGGTCGCACTGGAAAGGTGACGAGTTGGCCTTCTTGATGAATGGGTTGCGACGACCCATTCAATTTGACAGATTCCACCTGCGCGCCTTCAGGTACGGTTACGGCATGTTGTCGACCTTGACTACTGCGAAACGACGCGACCAACGTGCCATCGGTCGCACGCTGCCCCGGCTTCCAGGTGAGATGACTGGACTCCACCGTTAACGTGACTCCCTCTACTCCCAACGGTTGGATGAGATGCACGGCAAATGTTTCTCCCGGCCACGGACGCCATTCGGGAATCGCACCAGCAGCGGCTGATTGTGGATGAATCGCCGGAATTCCCTCAAACGTTGGATGCCATAACGGACTGATATCGAATCGATAGGTTTCTATCCACGCCTTATTCTGGCTTGCGATCAAGTTCAAGACATCCGTTGGAGTCAGTTGTGATGACCATTCACGTCGGATGCTGTGTGGGTCCATCTGTACTTCCACGTGCTCATTTTTCACCGTCAGTTGTGCTTGCTTCACGACCTCTCCCTGAAGCAAGGGGATGGACAGCGCCAGTGCTGAACCTTTTGGCGACATTCGTTCAACGACGGTCTGCATTCTCCAATCTAAGCCCACTTGAATGATTCGCGTGATTCGTACCAGCGGTGGGATTGACATCGGCTGCCATGTCGTTGAAGACGTGACGGTGGAGCGTACCGCTTTCTTCTCCTGACGCAAATGCAGTTGCTTCTCTGGCACGCCCTCCTCTCCAATCCCCTGGATGGTCCAACCCTGCACCGTCGTCTTTATATGATGCGGGGTTAAGGGCAACGCCAACACGAAGGACGACTGATCAGGGACCGCCCCTTCCATGATGACCTGATACACCCCAGGCCGTAGGAACAACCAGAGATGTCCCTGTTTCTCTTGCGTGACCCCTGTCGCCGGCTGGCCATCAATGAAAATTTGCTGCGGACGCCATTGCCGGGCTGGACCAGGTAACGGCACGGCCACTGATTCCTGTGTGTGAATCGCCAGACGGAGTCGTAACGTTTCAGTCGTAACCGCGAGATGGAGATGTGGAATATCCGCACAGGCTGGCAGACAGGACGGTGGCGCGAGTAGCCGTGCTTCTAGTTCGGTCAAGAGTTCCTTCGAAGGCATCTCCGCGTGGGTCCCGGCTGGAGCTAATAACCCACCCATACAGAGCATTATGGCCAGGCCCGCAGGAAGCACAGCTGTTGAAGCTTTACTCCCACTTCCGCCGGTCGTGAGGGTTCTGATGTGTCGATAGTCGACGACCCGCCAGATTAATACGCCAACACCACAGACTTGAAGGAGAAGAAATAGGAACGTCATCGTGGGCGAGAGATACCACAGCGAGAACTCTTGCTCACGAGACACCGGCCCACTCCATTCCAAGTGCACTCGATTCCACCCCCATGTCGGAAGCCCGGGCCCGGTTTGCACCGCCATATCCGGTGCGTAGCTTTGGGAATAAGACGACCCCAGCAAATCGATGACGGAGAGATCCCGTTTGGCTATCCGTCGTTTCGATCGTGAAGCCTGTATTTTCTCTTCACGCACTTCCGACTCGTCGTCTGATTCTATGGCCTCCATCACCGCTTTCTGAGCCACCGTTCTATTGGCCATCGTTCTATTCCGTTCAGCCATCCCCTGTTTCCACGGATATTCCAATTGCGGATAAAGGCCCACACGCACCTGTTGCACGACGAAGGGCACGGCAATAGCCACGAGTACCACCAGACTGACGATCCGATACCCCTGCACCATCATCTGCCATCGGCCCGTCGGTAACACGCGTAACAACGCAGCTGCGGCTAACACATGGCCCCATATCCAGACCGGCGCCTCAGGCTCATGATAGATCAGTGCCAACGTCAAACCGGCCACAATTCCCCAGGGCCATGACCAGAGTCGGGCCACGACGACGGCAGCAATCAGCACTAAAAACATATCCAACAGCGTCCAGCGCGTCATCCACGTCTGACTGGCACGATCCACTCCACTGGCATGCAATAACCGCCAGCCAGGCGGCACATGGAGCATGGCAGACATCGCATGCACATCGGTCTCCCAACCCACGGCTGGAAGTGGTGCCACTCTCGAATGAATCCGACTTTCAGCCATCATGGTCATCGCCCCACGACGAACTTCGATGCCCTCCTCCTCTTGTCCGGGCAAGTGGGTCACGACATGCGGTTGCCCGTTCAATTCCACTCGTCCTAATCGCATCGGAGGCTGGACGGCCAACCGCCAAGCCTGCTGCAAGGTGCCCCGCAACTCATCGCGCACGGTATATCCCTGGCCATCGAAATCTAACCACCACTCACGCGTCAATTGGAGACGATCCATCCCGGGTTGCTCATGCCCCCGGCGCTGTTCGGTGAGAGTCATGACGGTTTCAGCCCTCATGCGATAGGCCGGAAACGTTCTCCAGTCTGCTGGTAAGAGTGTCTGTTGAGGATCCACACTGGGACCACCGGCAATCTCCACGACCCGTAAGGCCGGCCGAGTTTCCACTACCCAAATTTCTTCTTCGGGCCATGGTACCGGTCGTGTTCGCATCGTGACCTCATTGACAGGTTCCAGCGAATAGGTGGTCAGCGTCACGACCCACTCCCCTGCCCGAGCCTGTAGTCGTAATTGTCCCTTCGTATCAATCTTCGCGGGAACCGGACTCTCAAGGGATAGCGGCTGCATCCCCGCTTCTAACACATCAGGAAGAAGTATTTCACGTGGCTGGCCACCGACCACGATTTGTATCTGCGTGACCAGTTGAAAAGGAATCTCATCAATGAGTTTGCGAAACACACGGACTTCTAAGGTATCGGTCGCCTCGACGGTGGAAGACGCCACAACCTTCGAGCGAAACCACAAACGACCTTTAGGCCCCACTTGTGGAAATGACACCGTCTTCCCACTGATCGTGACATTGAGCAACGCCGTCTCTTTTGGGAGCAACAAGGATTCAGGGATGCGGGACCACCGCCATGTTCCCCGAACTGTATGATGGCCTTTTGGTAATGTAACCGTTGGCCGGCCACGCTCCTCGCGAACAACAAGCAAGTGTTTGTCGCGAGTCACTTGTTGCGGCCAAAAGGCACGTTCTCCAGGAAGCGTGACATTTGCCTCACGCATCACCTCCCATTCCTGGGTAAAGGATCCTCCCTCGGCCGTCACCGCAAGATGTAATTGTGAGGGCCAAGCGCAGACTCGCTGCTTGGCGTCGTTATAGACCATCGGACAGCCCCAATCCTCATGCTTCTCCAACACCCATGGCACCCAGGGTTTCAGCGGATCTGGCACATCCTTGGAATTCAGTGGAGTCGTGGCCAGGCTGGTTCCCATCGCCCCTAAGAGCCAGATCACTAGCCCAAGTCCCAAAAACACGATTCGCCGCCGCTGCCAGGTCATCATTCTACACCTCTTCTAGTCATAGCTCTTCACTCTGCTCTCTTTGGGATATGGCACCAAGAATTAATTCCTTTCAAGGTGCTGAGAAACGTTTTCTTCTTGTTCCTACAAGCATTTCTCACATCCAGGTATCCCTTATTGTCCCATACCTTCTCTATAACTCAAGCATCAGCAAATTAAAAGGGGGTCAGACTCGATTAAATGCACCATAAATTCTTAAGTCTTCTGAATTATAGTTCGATAATTTTCACTTGATATATCTATGCTGATTATTGGGGGCAGGCTTTAGGCATTCTTTCTTGCTCCCCTCTCGAACGCTCTGCTTGAAAGATAGACTGGGTTAATAGATGCGTGACTTTTTGGCTCAGGACTTGTTGCATGGTACCGTTGGCTCGGACTTTGGCTTCCTTTTCTGTGACATGGCCTTCTCTGCCTGTTTCAGAAATGACGCCTATGAGTCGTTGGGATGGTTGTTCATAGATATCAATATCACCACACCATCGAACATATTTGAATAGAGGGTCAGGTAGGTCTATCGTCCATAATTGGCTTTGGCCGCTAATTGCCACATCTTCAATGCGGTCGGTTCCCTCGATTACCATTGAAGCGGCTCTACCTATTAAACCTTCTTCTTCTAGACCTTCTAAGATAGCCCGTTCCAGTTCCTCATGATTTTCCCCTTTCATGGCAATAGAAATGATCAGATTTATTGCCACAAAACTCTGAAATTCTCTCTGAATATCTGAAACAAGATAGGGTGGTGGCTGGCTTTTTCCACTTGATCGAATCACTCGTAAATCTGCATTCAGAAATTTTCGCTCAGACAAACGGGCCATTGCCTGTTTGTAGCCACGGATTCGTTGAATTTTCTGGGGATGGGATCGGCCTTGTTTGACGAGATTCTCAATGGTTCCATCTATATTCCTTAAACGATCAACAAGGGCTTCTTCAGCTTGCCGACGATCCATTCCTGCCAATACGAAAAAATGTTTCGTTGAGTTTTGATACCAAACGTCTAAGATTTTCACATTCTCCAATATCTTGCTGGTCGTCACGTGCGTACGTTGATTAAGTTGTACTGTTCGTTGAGTTCGACTCCTGACGTCATTCTCCTGCATGGCATAGGATTCATAATCCATGGATTGCGCTTGAACGTTGGCGGAGAATATTCTGGCTACGGCCGCATAGGCTCGTTTTTCAGCTTGTTCCCGAGACTCTGCCTCAGCTAATCCGGTGAGATAATGTTCTGAAGGATAAAGACTGTGTGGAGACTGGACCCATTGTGGCTGGACCTCAGCGCTAAACCAGGCACAGCCGCCTATCATAAAAACGAGGCCCACACCCAATAACTGATTTATCTGGAACAGCATTGCGGCTAAGGGTCAATTCTGGTGGAGAAGGAATCGAGTCTCACCTTTTTCGAGATGCAGGCGATGCCCTTGAGCCGTTACTTCGCCAGGTGTTTGAAGGTCCATGGAACCGATGTTGACTGAATAGGTTCCTGGATCAACCCATTGTCGAGCCAACTGAATTTCTCCTGGAAGCATTCGCCACGAACGAACATCCGCTTCTTCTGTCGCTAAGGCAATAACCCGTGCAAGGCCCCCAACCAGTGGACCAATCCAATCCCGATTTTTCCTGCCACCTGCCGCTCGTGCGCCAATTCGAATGCCTTCGGCCGCAGCCATTTTCATTGCCGTTCGCGCCACCGCGCGTAACACCAAGCCATCGTAGTCATCTGCCAAGGTTTTTTCGGCCACGGCATTCACGTCATACATGCGTTGAGATCGCACCGTCATGGTAGTTTGTGGACTACGAACTTGAATGGTGTCTCGAATCAATGGTTTTTTAGTTAAGGTAAAGCGAGGCAACGCAATGCGAGCAATACGTCCATGAATCCCATAGAGTAACGTTTCCCCTCCCCTCGTCCGTCGCGTACTGCCGCGGAACCCTGGTTTGGCTAAGGCGACTAGGCGGAGAGCATCCAGGCTGACTGGGACATCAATGAAAAGATCTTCTTTTTTTGGACCTTTGCCATTATAGGTTACGACCACCAATTGAGCCAGATTTCGATGATGGGCCTGAAGAGATGTTGCAGCGACATGTGGATATTTTCTCTGATAGCGTTTGACCTCCTCGTGCAACCCTAAACGATTGGCTGTACGAATAAGGTCGCTTTTCAGCACATCCGGGAGCGCGACACGAGTCCAGGCCTGACCCTGTTCATACACCTGTTCTGCTTTCCGGTATCCGACATAGGCATTGTTGGCATCACCCGTAATGTCATACAACAGCCCCACGATATAACGCGCAAAAGGATCTTCTTGATACGTATCTTTGTCTTCCTCTTTATCACTCAACACATTTAACCGATGGTCTATTCTTCTGGCTTCGACTAAAGCCTCATTCCACTGCTGCTGCAGAGCATAGTTCAGAGCTTTCACGACATTGACCATAACATGTTCGTGCGGAGCCCCTTCATAGGGCTGACGTGCCTCATTCACTAATAAGGCCGAAGCTTCATCGCGAATGTGTTTTGTATAGAGATCTTCAATCAGGAGATGGGCTTCTTCCAAGACCGCATTACTTTCGGCGTATTTCCCAGCCAGATGGAGTACCATGCCGTGATCCATGAAATACAGCAATCGGCTTTTGTTCCCGTACTCATTTTTCGCCGCTTCTATCATTTCTATCGCTTGCGCGGGCTGGCCGGTTAATAAGCTCCGTTCGATGCCAGCATAATGAGCCATTGGCCCACTACAGCCCATAAACACCATGGCACTCAGTACGAAGGCAATGATTGGGGAAAGACGAATACGAGAAATAAACAGAAGGCCTAACTGAGGTGTCCTGAAATCAGAAAATAGGAGAGGCTTTGATTGGAGACAAGAGGCTTGAAAAACGTGGCGGCTTGGTAAGAATGACACGGTGACGCATGGATTTAAAACAACGTGCGCTTACGCTCCACAACCTTTTTAATTTTTTTCTGGCCGTACCAGGATTTGACATTGCTTTCTAAGTCAATCAAATCCAAATCAACTTGATAGTAGATCGCTTTGGTCCCAGCCGATTCATCCAGAATAGTCGCAATGGTACCTTTCAGCATAAAATCAGCGCCAAGCTCTTGACCTGGACGTTTTTGGGTATCTTCACGAGAATAAACGCCTTGCTCTTTACGTTCTTCACGAATTTCTTCACGTTCGGTTTTGCTCGCCACGAATAAGACTTTCTGAGAATTCGTCATTTCTCGTTCCAAGTCGTTCACAAACGTGACCACATCAATATGTTCATGACTTTTATTCAGAATAGTACCCACAATCACCACTGGTTCCCGGCGCTGTGATCCAGTAAATTTTTGTAACCAAGGCCGATCCACCATTTCTTGAATCATCGTTTCTGCAACTAGCTTGGAATCGGTATCATTCCAACGACCGCTCAAGTCTGTCACGACGCCAGGATCAACACGAGTCACGCGTTTTTCTTTCCCACACCCGATCACGGTGAGTAGGCAAAGAGCGGCGCTGAATAACACGATGATTCGAATGGGTTGTGACATAATCATCTTCATAGGGTAACGGTGGATACAGAAAACAAAAAAGCCTTACAGCCCTCCTGGATGTTTGGCTTCTTCTTGCTCAAGTTTATTAAACACACGTTCCGCATTTTTCCGAACATACTCACGCACTTCCGCATCAAGTTCCTTCGCTTGCTGAAGAACTTCTTTCATTTCTTCAAAGGAGAGTTTCGTGAGCACATAATAGGTCGTCGTGTCTTCATCTTTATAGCGATCAACCGGACGCACACCATTTAAGGTGATGGCTGTGAAGGTTTTGACGGCGCGTTCCACATTTTGTTCTTCGGTAGATTTCGAAAAGTTCCCAGCAGTCGTTGAGGCCGCATAATCTTCCATGAGGTATGCGGTATAGGCTCGAAACGATTTGGCTAACTCTGCCCTGGCTCGATTTTCGGCGGCTTCCCATGCTAATGGCGCGTTTTTTACACCGACAATCGAGCCTACGCCATATATGGACTTGCTATCATCTTGGTTTAAGACCCCAGAACCTTCTTCGACCCAATCAGGAGCCCCCCCACAGGCCGTGAGCCCACAGCTGACCACGACAGAGAGGAGTAATTGCAAAGAATAGTTCATGTGAATCTGTATCGGTCGCAACATAAGGCTTTTAAACGAAACGAGGAAAATTCTTAAATTTTCTGCAGGATTGTCATATCCGAGGGGCTAAGAAAATGCTAGCATTGCCCCTACAACCTGTCAAGAAAATTAGGATGTCCTTTCATTCTACAGGCTTTCGACATGCTCTTATCCTTTAGGGTTTAGGCATGACTTCAACAAAAGGGGGATTCAGTGGCTGACGTGAAAATAGAAGATGGAATAATTCGAATTAAGGAATTGGATATTCAGGATCCCAAATCAGCAAACGTCTTAGCTGAATATCCTGAAGTACGGTGGGCAGAAATTACCCGACGCGCCTTAAAAATTGGCTTGGGATACTTAAAAGGAGGAGCCGAGGCCTAAATCCAAAGGTACTAGGCAGAGGGCATACCCTTCCATCACTCAAAAGAAGATTTCTTTTGAGTGATGGAAGTAAAGTAGATCGTTCGCTTGAACGGTATGCGTCGAAAATCATCTTACAAACGTGATAATAAGGGATTTTTGGTCGCAACCGCGACTTGATTCATGAACGTTGCTAAATGAAGGCCACCCTCATCAACCTTGATCTCTGATAAATGAGGAAAGTTTTCCTGCAACTGCGTGGCAAATGTTTTCTGATGAGAAGAAGGCACATTCAGAATATGTCCGAAAGCCCGAAGGTATTCGCCTTCTCCCTTCGCAATATCCTGGAATAAATGCTCATGGTTGAGTGCGACAAACAATTCGGCATGCTGGTTCTTGGTCACCAGTCCATCTCCCGTCCACCATGTGTCACCCGTACTGGACGAAGTGGTGTCGAAAATACCTTCGATGGTCGCCGTCGTACTGCACCCACTGATGAGTAAGCCCACCACCGCCCATGCCATTAATGTTCGAAATACCATAATTCTCTCTCCTCTCCATTGATATAATATATATTCCGATAAATAAAACCTACCACTCATTTCCAGAACACCTTCATATGATTCTTTCAATGGTAGAATTATATTTAAATTTAGATGAATTCGCTATACAATTGTGTATTGCCGTTGAAAAAGTGCCACGAAACTGATTATTGCAATTAATCTCTTCGCTCACTTCCTACATCCAATAAATAGTTTTCTTATATGATCGAGGATATCCTGGACCAATGAAAACGATGCAGCAAGTGCAACACGAAGATCATCATCGGATGGTAGAGATTAATCAAAAGTTTTATCAGCGTCTCTGGGCCCATTCGAAATTTTATGGGCCGGAGCATTTCAATACATGGGGTATGCTGACTGAACTCTCGCTGACGGCACCACGACGTCTCGAAATTGGTCCGGGTCTCCGACCGCGGCTCCCCATTTCTGGAACAGTCTTTGTCGATGCCAGCGAGGTGGCTTGTCAGCAACTCAAGGCCGCAGGTGGGCAGGTTCATATCGGCACATTTGATACGCTGCAGTATTCTGAGAACAGCTTCGATCTTATTTGTCTCTTTGACGTGATCGAACATATCCCAAATGACCAGGAAGTGTTTTCTCAATTAAGCCAGTTACTCGTGGATGGTGGAATTTTGTTCTTTTCGGTTCCCTTGCATGCTCATGCCTGGACACCATTCGATACGCTAGTCGGGCATTATCGTCGGTATGACCCCGAAAATCTTCTAGACTTAGTCGACTTACATGGTTTTGATATCGAACGCAGCGCGCCTTTTGGCATGCAGCCAAAAAGCAAGTTCTTGAGCAAGCTTGGCATATGGTGGCTCCGTCGGCATTATGATATTGCCATGTCCTTTCATAACCGCCTCTTCTTCCCCCTTGCTCTCAAGATGCAGAAAACCCTGCAATTTAAGCCAGGCTTGGCCTGTGACGATAACATTGATGAAGTGCTCGTTATTTGCCGTCGTCGGCCGCGAGTGTAAGAGACCGTGCAACCTCAACTTTTCCTGACATCCTAATCACGCACAGAAGACAGGATCTCATTCATACCTAACGACCTTCTTATGTTGAATCTCAGCCAATACGATCTCCTGGCTCTTAAGAACCAAGGCTTATCAACCCAACAGATTGAGACGCAGGTTCAGCAACTGCGGCATGGAGTATCCTCGCTTCATCTCGTCCGTCCCTGCCATGTTGGAGATGGAATCATACAATTCTCGAGGCAAGATCTAGCTGACTATCAGCAAGAATTCCACAAGGCCCACACGGAAGGAAGAATCAGCAAGTTTATTCCCGCTTCGGGCGCAGCCACACGAATGTTTAAGGATTTGCTGCAATTTGTGGAGAAGGCAGGCTCAGACACCTCTCACGAGCAAAAGGACTCCCCACCACCTGAAGTCATTAGAGAAGCATGGGAACGACTCCATCAGTTTCCGTTCATTAAAGATCTAGAACAGTATGTTGAAGCCGCTGGGAAGGACTTTCAAAATCTTTACGACTCCCAAGGTATGGCGCAGATTTTTCAGATTCTCCTACAGACACCTGGTTTGGGCTATGCCACTCTTCCTAAGGCTCTGCTTCCCTTCCACCAATATCCGGATGAGATACGAACGTCACTCGAAGAACATGTCCATGAAGCCATGATGTATGCCCAAACAGCTGGGGAAACGATTCGGATACATCTGACAGTTTCAGGGCAATTTGAGACACAAGTTAAGGCGTATCTTGATACGATTCAAAAGAAATTCGCCTCTAGCGGAATGAAATTTGAGTTAACGCTTTCGATACAAAAACCTTCTACCGATACCATTGCCCTTGATGACAAGGAGCAACTCTTTCGGAATGAAGAACACCATCTGGTTTTTCGGCCTGGAGGCCATGGAGCCCTATTAGAAAATTTAAATGATTATGAGGGCGATATTGTCTGTATTTCCAATATCGATAATGTCGTCCCCGACCATCTCAAAGGACCTATTGTTGAATATAGAAGAGCGTTAGGTGGGTACTTAATAACGGTTCAAGATCAGGTCTTCCATCATCTCCAGCAACTTGACTTGCCGCACACTGAGGGAATTGAGAAAGCCAAAACCTTTATTCAAGACAAGCTCCAGCACCAATTCCTGGAATCATTTAACCGCTTGGACATTCAGGATAAAGTTACCGAACTTATACGATTGTTACATCGGCCTATTCGCGTTTGTGGAGTTGTCCCCAACACTGGTGATGCTGGTGGGGGACCATTTTGGGTGCAACAGTCTGATGGTTCCCAATCACGGCAGATTGTTGAGCAATCTCAAGCTGACCCTCAATCTGAAATACAGCAGCAGTTATTTCAGACTGCCACTCATTTCAATCCAGTCGACTTAGTCTGTGGGGTGCGTAATTATCAAGGTTCTCCGTTTAACCTGCATGAGTTTAGTGATCCCAATACCAGTTTCATTTCGCACAAATCATATCAAGGCCGACCACTCAAAGCGTTAGAATGGCCAGGTCTGTGGAATGGGGGCATGGCGAACTGGAACACCCTCTTTGTTGAAATTCCTCGTTCGACCTTCAATCCTGTCAAAACCTTCATGGATTGGCTCCACCCTCACCACCAACCGCCTAATTAACCAACGCTCTACCTAAGCCCAAAAATCAAATTGTCTACACAATTCTTGAAGAAATTTTACCGTTAGTGGTCGTTATTATGTACGAATAGAATTTCCTTAAACAATCGTCTCTCTATTTATTTTTCTGACTCATATCTTCCTTGCTCCCAACCGACAAACAATGGAATAACTTACCTCATCAATAATAGGCTATTTTACCGAAAATTATATTATGACTGATCAAGAATTCTTCTCGTTATGGAAAAATCTAGGATTCCCCTGTAAATCCCATCCCTGGCATGGTGTCGAGATTGGGGCAGAAGCCCCTCAATGTCTCACGGTCTATATCGAAATCGTTCCAACTGACAATGTGAAATATGAGCTGGATAAAAAATCCGGGCATTTACGAGTGGATCGCCCCCAACGGTATTCCAATGTCTGTCCAACCCTCTATGGCCTTATCCCTCAAACCTATTGTGGGCAAACCGTGGCAGAGTTCAGCTCTGAGAAAACCGGTCGACCTGGCCTCATTGGCGATCACGATCCGTTAGATATTTGTGTCCTGACCGAAAAAACTATTACGCATGGAGACCTTCTGCTCGAGGCCGTGCCTATTGGCGGCCTACGCATGATTGATGACGATGAGGCCGATGATAAAATTGTGGCCATTCTCAAAGGTGATGCGATGCATGAGCAATGGGTCGATATTAAAGATTGCCCTGTCTCCTTTGTGGAACGCCTCATGCATTATTTTCTGACCTACAAAGATGCACCAGGCTCAGAAAAAAAGAACTGTGAGATTACTCATGTGTATGGACGTGAGGAAGCCCATGAGGTCATTCGTCGCAGCCAAGCCGATTATTCCGCTAAATTTGGTCAATTACAAAACCAGCTGGCGTCCGTCGGATCAACCTTAAATTAAGACGACAACGCTTTCGATCTAACTTTTTTCATTTCCAGCAAGATTAGGTTACTCCCGCTAGTTCTCCGCTCCTTCAGAAGAACTCAAAAAATTTCAAGACGACTTCATTCCCCCACTTGAAGGAAAAGGTCCAGGCTTGCATAATGGGGTTAGAATAAAGTCGTTCGCCACACCTTTTTTTTGATTATTGGAAAACAAGACGTACAAGAAGGAGCCTCCCACATGAGTGAGAACATTGAAACACTGCAACGATCGACCCGCGTGATTCCCTCGCCACCAGAAACGAAGGCTCAGGCGTATATTCAAGATTACGATGCAGCCTATAAGGCGTCAATTGCGGATCCCGAAAAGTTTTGGGATGGTATTGCCAAAGAACTTCATTGGTTCTCTCCCTGGAATAAAGTCTTGGAATGGAATTACCCCTGGGCCAAATGGTTCCTAGGCGGCACTTGCAATATTTCCTACAACTGTTTAGATCGTCATGTTCAAACTTGGAGAAGAAACAAAGTTGCCGTCATATGGGTAGGAGAAAAAGGTGAAGAGCGTATCTTTACCTATGCGGAACTGTATCGACAGGTCAACAAATGCGCCAACGCACTCAAAAGTATCGGACTTCAAAAAGGTGATCGCGTCACCATTTATCTCCCCAAGATTCCAGAACAAATCGTGGCCATGTTGGCTTGCGCCCGCATTGGGGTCGTTCACTCGGTCGTCTATTCCGGCTTCAGTGCACCGGCCCTTCAAACCCGCATTCATGACTGCGAATCCAAAGTCGTCATTACGGCAGATGTTGGCTATGACCGCAGCAGAACCATTCCGTTGAAAACGGTTGTGGATGCAGCCGTGGTCAACTGCCCAACCGTAGAAAAGGTGATTGTCGTTCAACGAGAAGCCTCGTCCACTCCCCTCCAAGCACCCAAAGAAATCGACTGGGAAGACTGGCTCAAAGACCAATCCCCCAAATGTGAAGCCGAACACCTGGATTCAGAAGATCCCCTCTATATTCTGTATACGTCGGGAACCACTGGCAAACCCAAAGGCGTCTTACATGTTCACGGCGGCTATATGGTGGGCACCTACATTACCACCAAATATGTGTTTGATCTGAAAGAAGAAGATGTCTTCTTTTGTGTGGCTGATCCCGGCTGGGTCACAGGCCATAGTTATATTGTCTATGGCCCACTCCTGAACGGCGCCACAATTCTCACAGCAGAGGGCAAACCCGACTATCCTAATCCCGGCCGCTGGTGGGACCTCATCGAACATTATGGGGTGTCAACGTTCTACACTACGCCCACAGCTATTCGCCTGCTGATGAAATATGGAGAAGATTGGCCCGCCAAATATGATCTCTCGTCACTCAAGATTTTAGGATCTGTGGGCGAGCCCATTAACCCAGAAGCCTGGGAATGGTTTCATCGCGTCACTGGCGGCACCAAACCCATTATGGATACATGGTGGCAAACGGAAACCGGCATGATCATGGTCACTCCCCTACCATGTGTTGATCTCAAGCCAGGTTCGGCGACTCGCCCATTTCTGGGCATTGAAGCCGATGTCACTGATCGAGAAGGCAATAGCATTCCTCAAGGAGGTGGCTTTGCGGTGATCAAAAAACCTTGGCCCTCAATGATGCGCACCATCTACAAAGAACCCGAAAGGTATCTGCTCTATTGGAATACGATTCCCGGTGTGTATACCGCCGGAGATGTGTGTCACAAAGACGAAGATGGCTACATGTGGTTCATGGGTCGTGCGGATGATGTGGTGAAAGTGGCCGGCAACCGAATTGGCACAGCAGAAGTGGAAAGTGCCCTAGTCAGTCATGAAGCTGTCGTGGAGGCAGCCGTGATTGGCAAACCGCATAAAACAGCAGGAGAAATGATCAAAGCATTTGTCATTCTGAAGCAGGATAAAAGTGAATCGACGGACTTGATTAAAGATTTAAAAAACCATGTTCTGCAGGAATTAGGCAAGATCGCCGTCCCGCGAGAAATTGATATTGTGGCCTCGCTCCCTAAAACCCGTTCTGGGAAAATTATGCGTCGAGTATTGAAGGCCCAAGAACTCGGTCAAGACCCCGGAGACATTTCAACATTGGAAGAATGAAAGAACAAATACCAAGGGGCAAGAACGCATACGAAAGGAGCCACCCAATTAAAATATGAGGTAAGATAACCGATACGATGAACTAGTACATGCGAGAACAGACCAAAATGAATCGGCCTAATATTAAGTGTCTTCTTCTTTTGGATAACTGGAATGTCCACGTATCAAAAATATTGCAACAGGCGAGCAGCTCGAAAAGGACCAGAGTCAGATGATATTGCCTGTTGTCCTTCAAGAATGCCAATCATCGGCCCCATTATTTTTAGTTTATTTATTCTCAGTCCCCTCATCATTCCGTCTAGTGAAACAGGCCCAAGTCCAGAATTAACAACTACACCCATTATTGAAGAACCACTCCCCTCGCATCAACAATCCTCTGCTATCTTAGACGCTCCCGAGCACAGACAGAATACTTCCTCTCTAGAATAAGAAAAAAACGTCACTGCAACTCCTCTCTTACTGTAAACTTCACGTCCGTTTCCACCCTCACCTCAGTCCTCTCCCTACGGAAAGAGGAGAAGCATGAATAGATTTCATGCAACCCTCCCCGTCACTGACTCAAGGCCTGTCGTCAAGATTCCTAGGCGAACGCCCTTCCCCAACTTTTGTTCGCCCAATCAAATGAGGCAAATGGAGTGTCAATGGGCTTGAGACCTTTTCCCGAAGAAAAGAGCCTCGGCTGCGGGGCTGAGCCCCGGCAAACACCTGAATACAAAACCACGTTTAAAAAAGGCAGTGGCGCCTAGGGCGGAGCATTCCCCTAAAGACAATGTTTTTTAGAGGGCGATAGATTCGATGGTTTGGAGATCGTCTGAAGAGAGTTCGAATTGGGTCAGGACGGCTAAGTCGTCTTTCATGTGTTGTTCGTCAGTTGTGCCAGTGAGAGGGAGCATGCCAATTTGAAGAGCAAAGCGGAAGATGACTTGAAGGGGGTTGGCCCCTACCCGTTTGGCAATATCCCATATTTTCGGCTCACGTAATATTTCTTGATTCGCAGTCAGAAGGGAAAATCCCTGATAAACAATTCCCTGTGCCTGGCAGATGTTTCGTACGTCTTTGTCCCACCCCATCGACGCATAACAGCGATTCTGCACAATCATTGGTTCCACTGTGGCCTTTTCGCAAAGCTCTTGCAGTTGATCTGCATGGACATTGCTGATGCCAAGTATCTTGGTGCTACCTGCAAGATAATATTTCTCCATAGCACCCCACACATCCCAATCCTCTTGGCTTAAACCCCACCGAGAAGAAGGGCTATGCAACACATACGAATCCAGATAGTCAGTATGAAGATGTTGCAGTGAACTCTGAAAGGACTGTTGCACTTGCGTGGGAAGATCAGCAGATTGATCATACGGAGTGCGATGATCCTGGCCAGAGACAGACGTAAATTTTGTCTGGATAAATAAAGATTCACGCTTCACGCCTTTTTTGGCTAACGTTAGCAGCGCTTCCCCAACTAAGTCCTCCTGATAATGTATGAATTGGTTGGCTGTATCAATCGCCGTAAAACCAGAATCCACAGCTAGCTCGACAAGCCGGGCTGTCTCTTCCTTTTTCCAGGCAGTGCCGTACATAAAGGCGGGAATCTTGATGTTATTATAGGCACTTCGTAGTTCCATTGTGGCTTTAATCCTTAGACGTTACTTTGGGCCTCGTGGACGGGTCATTCCTTCGCAGCCGCCCCACCAGGCACAGAGAATTTCATAGAGCTGCACAATGCCCCATAAGGTCGCAGGAATAACGATGACAAAAATCGTCACAATGGCAAAGAGACGCCATAGCGGATGTTTGGTAGCAAAAGAAGAGTCACTCCACATAGCTGACGATCTTACAACAAGCCACGTTTTTGAAGGTAATCTTTATCGATGGTAGGTGCTGAAGGTGGAGACAATTTACCATTGGCTTGAAGCAGACGTTCGACGTATTTGCCAATGAGATCAGATTCAAGATTTACGGAATCCCCAATTTGTTTAAGGCCAATAGTCGTGACTTTGGCGGTATGGGGAATAATCGCCACCGTGAAGGATGAGCCTTTCACGGAATTAATGGTTAGACTAATCCCATCTATGGTAATCGACCCTTTGGCCACACAGTAGCGCATGATGTCGTCTGATGCCTCCACTGTCAAATAGATGGCATTGTCGTCCTGTTCCCGAGCACGTAGCATTCCAATACCATCGATATGCCCTGTGACCAGGTGCCCACCCATTCGCGCATTCAGCTTCATGGCTCGTTCAAGATTGAGTGGTGTCCCAACAGCAATCGTGCCAAGATTCGTACAATTGAGAGTTTCCGTCGAGACATCCACCAGAAAACTTTGGCCTTCAATTTTGGCAGCCGTCAAACATGCGCCTGACACACTCACGCTATCCCCTACGTGCAAATCATCCAATATCATCGAAGCTAGGACGGAGAACTTAGCGCCAGCCAAGCCTTTCTCAATAGCTTGGACGGCACCCATTTCTTCAACGATCCCGCTAAACATAAGAAACCTTATTTTTCTTCTTCATCTGTCTCTTCATCTTTTTTTAATAAGACGGTTTTGACTACCACAAAAAATACCCCAATTAATACCACAACACCTAAGGCCGCCAACACTCCTATAATAACATCACCAGTTCCCACCGCTTCATCCATCGTGCTCACCCTTTCATTTGGAAAGCATTATAGCATGACCTGTTTCTTGATCCCTATCATCATGACCCCAAAATAGCCTGCGGTCACCAAGATAATCAGGCCAATACAGAAAAACCCTCCAGCGTAGCCAAGTTGACCAATGAGCAACCCCGCGACTAACGGACCAGCAGCATGGCCAATGTCCATAATCGTCCCACGCAGGCCCATGCCGGCCCCGAGTCTTTTGTCTTGAGAAACATCCGCTACTAAGGCGGTGGTTGAGGACGTCACTACAGCTTCTCCAAACCCAAATACACCAGCCACAATCAATAAAAGGCCAAAACCTTGAATATGAGGGATCAGGATGACCATCAGCCCACACAAACACAGTCCACCAAAAATCAGTGGCTGCCGCGCGCTCCGATCTGACAATCGCCCCATAAACGGTTTTGAAATGAAGGAGGTAAAGGCTTGAATGCCAAATAGCGCACCAATTTCTGCAGCATTTAACCCAATGACCAGACCATATAGGGGAAGGAAAGCCATAAGCGTCCCATTGCCCGCCATTTTAGCTGCCTCTACCATACTCGTTATCAAAATTGGTGTACTCTGGCAAACGCGGCGCAGTCCTTCGCGCATATCAGGCCAAAGAGCTGACAAAGAATGCGGTGCCGAAGAGGAGTCTTGAGGAATCAACCAAAAGAAGAAGACCGCCAGCATTCCACAGATTCCTGCCAACATAAACACAGGTGAAAATCCATACTGATATACAATCGCCCCACCAATCATGGGGCCTAGCATCCCGCCACCTTGGGCAGCCGAGGTATACCAACCAAAGGCTTCGCCTCGATGCTGTGCGAACCATTCACCAACCAACGCTAAGGCCAAAGGGGTGAACATGGCTGTGGCTAATCCATGAACCAACCGCAGCATACCCAACGTCGGCAAATCGGAAATAAACGGATAAAAAAATGGGGGAATCGCAAAAGCCAAAATCCCACCAATCATGAGTCGCTGACGATTGACAACATCAGATAGAAGGCCCATAGGCAATTTCAGGAAAATGCCAGTGACCGTCGAAAGGGCGACCATCATTCCAACCATAAATGGAGTGGCCCCGAGCGAATCGGCGAGAAGCGCCAAAACGGGACGACGCACCATATCATAACTCAGAAAGCCACAGAGTCCGACCAAACAGAGATAGACAAAGGAGCGTGTCGGTTGCATACAATCGGGAAAGGAATTTTTGAAAAGAATGTCGGTAAAATGTTAAGAAATCAAAGCGCCCCATTTACGTTGTCACTTTACTCAAAATGAGAAAAATTAATGCTGACGCTACCAATGGCTCAGGAAGCTGTCAACGAAGATCTGCACAGGGGGTTCATCCTTGATGTCGATATTTTTCTTTAATCTCGTTCAGGCAATTCATTTATGTACAGACTATTGTTAGGCGCTATTCATTGGTAGGGTGTGTGCATAGGGTGCGTTGAGAAATACATATGATTCGCCATTTATCTGAAGAAAGTATTCTCTTTACCCATGTCATGAAATGGCTCTTCCTCGGGGCTATCGTTGGCATTCTGGTAGGTGGAACAAGCACGGGGTTTATTCGCCTCCTCAACCTCGTGATTGACACAGTCCCTAAAACCCCCTGGGCCTATTGGTTCCTTCCACTCGGACTTGCCCTTTCAGCATGGCTAACCACGGCACTCGTTCCTGAAGCCGGAGGGCAAGGGGTTGAGCGAGTGATTCGTGCTATTCATTTACAGTCTGGAAAGATGCGCTGGCAAGTGATTCCAGCCAAAATTGCGGCGACCATCCTGACCATAAGCGCAGGAGGGTCGGCTGGCAACGTTGGCCCATGCGTTCAAATTGGCAGTGGGTTATCTTCTTTTCTGGCAGACACCTTGCGATTTAATTCATATGATCGAAAGACCGTAGTCATTTGTGGCCTCAGCGCTGGCTTTGCCTCTATCTTTGGGGCACCCTTAGCTGGGGCCTTGTTTGGGATCGAAGCCTTATTTGTCGGGTCGTTGACCTATCAAGTTCTCTTCCCCTCAGTGGTCGCGGCTCTTGTGGGACATCTAACCGCATCGTTGTTGGGGATGCCGGACATGGGCTTCGTCGCATCTCCATTCCCCCACTTCGATTCATCCTTACTGCTACTCTCATTAGTGGGAGGAGGATTTTTTGGCCTCGTCTCCATGATCTTTGTGGAATGTCTGAATGGGGGAAAACGTCTTCAGTATTATCTGCCAACTTCTCCTCTCCTTCGAGGCGCTATTGGGGGAAGTCTGTTACTTGGTGTGGCCTGGCTGGCCTCACCCGAAGTCTTGGGATTAGGGAAAGAAACCATTCAACGTGCTTTGGAAGGAGGTACAATTGCCTGGACCTTGTTTCTTGGGAAAATGTTGGCAACTTCGCTCACCCTAAATTCCGGTGGAAGCGGTGGGATTGTCTTGCCTCTCTGTTTTGTTGGAGCTACCAGTGGAGCAGCGTTTGGTTGGATCTTTGGTCAAGACTCCAGCCTGTTTGCTGCTTTAGGGATTGCTGGTCTCTTGGCTGGAGCGATCAATACACCGATGACCGCAATGCTCTTGGGATTAGAACTTTTTGGTATTGAGAGCGGACCCTATCTTTTTCTCAGTTGCACCATTGCGTATCTGCTTTCTGGACATCGCAGTGCCTTCCCTACACAACTACTGCAATATACGAAAGCCCCAGCGCTACAAGCTTCGATTAATCAAGAAATAGGAGGATCGGAAATTGGAGAGAAAAATGAAGAGGCCAAAAAAATATACAGGAAGGAGTAACGAAAGAGCGTTGAAATTATGATAAGCCTGAGTCCTCAGGCTTTGGCTTCAAACAACGGCAATACAACCACCAAAATCCCATGATTAACAATTGATACCTCTACGGTTGTCTTAGTGGAATTCTAGGATAATGCATCTTGTTCACTTGGACAAATGGCAATGAGTTCATGAAGTTGTAAATTATTGATTAGCTCACCGACAAAGCCGCTTGGTTCAACCCAAGAAATCCGTCGACCTAAATCTTTAAATTGTTGTGAGCACAACACCAAAAATCCCAGACCAGCACTATCCACAAATGTTAAGCCCTGCAAATTCAAAATGAGATGTTCATACTCTGTATGACAACATTGATTGATGATCGCTTTCACATGCCAACGAGAATGCATATCAAGTCGGCCATGAAAATCAACGACTGTGGCCCCCGTGCTTCCTCGTACTATTACATCTATTGCCATGATCTTAAGTAACCTTATCGGCCTGGCATCGAGTAGCTTGACAATAATATTTGGCTCTTTGGCATTTCCATATATTCTTGGCAGATCTTTTATTCATCAATGGAATTCAGGGCATCAGGCTCGGTTTTTCTCTGTTTCACGTATCTCTATGTCAATGAGTGTTTTTCCTGCAACTCACCTGATACACTCGTAACTTCCATGCCACCAGCTATTCATCCGATTGATCTCGTCGAGACTCTTCGCCGACATCGCTTAACGCCTGCTATCGTTTTTTTGACCTCCCGCCGGGGGTGTGATGAAGCCATTGATACCTTTGTCCATAACTCCGCCGGCGTATCCGCCACCCACACTGAAAAAATCCAGGCATTCTTTGAGCAATTCACCCAAGAATTTCCCAGCATCACAAACCATCCACTTATTCCGGTCGTCCAAGACTATGGCGTGGCTGCCCACCATGCGGGGCATCTACCATCCTGGAAAATCGCCATTGAAGAACTCATGCGTCAGGGTTTACTTGATGCCGTATTTGCCACGACCACACTTGCAGCTGGGGTAGACTTCCCTGCACGCACAGTGGTGGTTAGCCAATCCAGCGTACGCAAGTCACAAGATTTCGCTGACTTGACCGTCAGTGAAATTCAACAATTAGCTGGGCGGGGTGGACGACGAGGCAAAGATTTTGTGGGATTTGTGGTTGTAACGCCTTCGCCCTATATCGATCTCCATGTACTAGGCAAGGGGCTCACAGGCCACCCTGAATCCATTGACAGCCAATTTGTGGTCTCGTATCCCATGGTGCTGAATTTACTCAAAGCCCACTCGTTAGACCAAATTGAAGGCCTCTTAGCGAAAAGTTTTGCCCAATTTCAACTGAATCGGCGTGCGGCCATTCATCAAAGCCGTTTAGATGAGGTACAGGAACAATTGATTCCGTACGGACCGAGGGAATGCACGGATTGGGTGGCTCAATGGAAAGTCTTTGATCTAGCCCGCCGCCGAAAAGCTCATCGACGCCCAATAATACACACTGATTCACCCTATCTGGTCGCGTGCTTACCCTTCCTCACTCCTGGAAGACTTGTTGGATTAGCCAAGGGCCCAGCTATTATTCTTCGGCATTACCGCAGCCGTGGAACTGGCACGGCAATGTTATCTGTGCTTCATACAAAAGGGACATTGGGAGAATGTCAGGCGCAACGAGTGGCGCAAATCTATGACCATGTCTATGACGTTCAATCCACCCGAAGCTTGCCATGGTGCCCACCTGCCACGCTTCACCAATTAAAAAATATTCTGGCCCAATTACCGTCGAAATTACCTACATTGCCAATCCTGGAAGCCTCCCAAGAACCAATCGACCGGGCCTTTACTGACATTCTTACAGATGAATTTGCCTGTCCAGCTTGTCCATCCCATCCGGCCTGCAAAAGAGATGTGGCCGCGGCCTCACGGCTTCAGATAAAGAGCCAACAGGTGACAAAAACCATCCGAGCCTTACGAGACGGGCTCTGGCATCAATTCCAGCAAAAAGCGGCTGTCTTACATAAGTTAGGGTATGTAACGGCCAGCCTTGAATTAACAGATGATGGAGAATGGGCGCGTCTCATTCGGATCAATCATTCATTGCTGATCACCGAACTCATTCGGATGGACGCCTTCTCAGGGATGGCCCCAGAATTATTGGCAGGCGTCATGGCCAGTATTGCCCATGACGATGATCGCCCTAGTTCCTATATGCGGCTGACCCCAGGGCTTGCGTCAATGCTCACGCAAGTTCGACAGGTAGCCGATTCTCTGCATACGTATGAACCGACGCCATTATTACGCTCAGATGTGGCAGCCATAGCCGAACGGTGGATCGGGCAACCTCAACATAACTGGTCTTCATTGGTTCGCTCAACCTCGATGGCTGAAGGTGACGTCTATCGTTTATTGGCAAGAACCTTGGAGTTTCTTTCGCAAATTTATGGTCTCAAGGTCACTCACCCTGGTCTGGCCAACACAGCTCACCAAGCCATGGTGACGATGCGTCGAGAAGTTTTGGCAGAATTACCTTAATCTTTACCACGAACCATCATGAATGACGACGATCTCCAACGTGAATTAGTGGCCTTACCCATCAAATATTTGCATCAATTTGCGAAGGGCCGCATTCATCGTCATTTCCGGCTCGGGAAACATCGTCTCATTGACTATATCTTAGCTCTCCCACCGGATGAAAAGATGGCCATTGCTCATGAGCTAGAACAGAAACCTTCTCACCCCGAAAAACCCCCACATGACCAAATAAGAGCACAACCTCATTCGCCCTTTTACCCCCAACTTCCGTCTAAGACAAAGCCCCAGAGCCCTAAAGTTGTCTCTCCAGCCGTTGAGCTGCAAGAACTGCTTGAAGGCATTGGCATTCCGGAGCCCCAGCCCTTTGTTCCAGATGACTGGCAAAAGGAAGCTGTAGACGCCATCGCCCATTCCGATGTCATTGTGAGTGCGCCAACCGGAAGCGGCAAAACCTTTGTCGCCACAGAAGCCATCAAGCAGGCTATGGCCAATAAGCAAACGGTGATTTACACCTCTCCGCTCAAGGCACTCTCCAACACCAAGTACATGGAATTTTCTCAATACTTTGGAAAAGACCAGGTAGGAATTCTGACAGGTGATCGTCGAGACAACGCCCAAGCCCCGCTGCTCATTATGACCACAGAAATTCTACGAAACATTCTCTATGATGCCACAAGTGGGGACCTCGATCTCCGGCTACATTTGTTAGGCTTAGTGATTCTTGATGAATCCCAATATTTGGCTGATCCAGAGCGAGGGGTTGTCTGGGAAGAAACCCTCATTCTGAGTCCCCCTCACACACGGCTACTTCTCCTTTCGGCATCCATTGGAAACCCACAAGAACTAGCAGAATGGTTAACTGACATTCGCCCAACGACTTCGTGTCATCTTATTCGGCACACCAAACGCTCAGTCCCGCTTCGTGGGCTTTACTTACATTCTACGGGTCAGCTGGTGCCATTGTTGGACTCTAAAGACATCCAACAAAGAAAAGGCTATCGTTTTCACCCTGAAGCTAAGCGGCTATTCAATGAATATGAATTTAAACCTCGACATTAATTTTTAGGATAAATTTGCAAGCAATACATTAACTTACATAGATGGACTCTGGCGCAAATTTTGTTGCAAAAAAAGCTCACCTTGTGACATAGATCAAACTACCTAGAGAAAGCCTCATTCTCTATTGAGTGCTAAACAATAGAGAATATTAGTGGTTTCTGTAATTTCCTTTTAAGCACATAATTTGCTTTATGTTTGAATGGTTTGCAAAAAATTAATTATTTTCAGCCTTCATTATTGAATAAATGAGATTTCTTACAAATAACAACAACCTTACACTTTTGTTTACCATTGGCCTATTTGCACTAGGTGTCGTCGGCTGTCAAAGCTTTCAACCAAAAAATCCTGGCGAATTGGCCATGAAAAATCTTGATTTCATTGAATTTTGGGATGCCTATAACAATTGCCGAACGGGATCTAATACACAAGATATCAAAAAAAACCTAGAGATTCTTCACGCTGCACCAACTCCAATTTCACTAGAAGACTCCCCTATTCCCATACCAGCGTTCATCAAAGAACTCACCAGCAGCAGAAATTCTCGTTTGGCTGTTGACCCAAGGGCCATGGCAGCTTCTTGCGCTATTCATCTCGCAAAAATCTCTCGCCAATCATCTGATTGGAAGACCTCGTTTCAAACCTATGAATCGATTGTGGAAAACTTCCCAGAACCACAATACGCCTATTATGCCCTCGAGGCCTCCAAAGCTCTCGAAGAATTCTCTTCGGTCCGACCTGTTTCTCTCCCCTCCCGTAATTCCCTCAGCCCCTAATGTAATTCTTGTGCGTGTTTAAAGATCTCCATACGCTTCATCACCATCATTGACCTTCAACGGGTTACCATATTATCAATCTTCATCGACAGAGACTGTTCTAACAGCATTCACACCTCAACGATAATGGAGTTGATCTAAGACGAAGATGTCTTATGAGAAAACTCCACTTTTCTTATCTCAGGTCATTGAGGCTGTTCCTATAAGTAGCTCTATGGGAAGCAAAAATGTTGAATAACTTTAACTCTTCGAGAATGCCTCAAGCTGAAAGAGGGAACATCTTAATAACATATTGTTTGTAAGTGGAGAAAATCTGTAAAGGCTAACTCGCAGGGAAGGAAGAATACTGTTTCAGGGGGGTCGATCCTAATAAATGGCTGAACTACCTCATAGGAAATGCGCAACTCATTAATTTTGAAGATTTTTGTATCAGTTCTGAATTAGATTTTTTTGTTCGATTTTTGGCTTAAAAAACCTGAATGCGCAGGTAAGAAAGTCTTCGAGGAAACGTTCCTTGAAATTGCTATATTGTTCCAAGAGAAGTGAATATCAGACCAACAACTACATGAGCTCTTTTTTTTGGGGTTTATTGGGGACACAGATGTCGCATTGGCACATGTTGCGGAGAGAGGTGTAGGAATAGATCCCGGTGTCATGGCCATCACTCCATTTGATGCGGAAGGCATAGCGTCCGACGGGTTCAATATCTTCTAATAAGATCAATAAGGGAATCGAATCTGGTTTGAGGCGCCGCTCTCCCGTCCATTCATCCACACAGCCTGCGCAGGGGCAATTCTGACGAAGATGCCGTACAGGGTAGATACCTTGATGGCCGTCACTCCACGTAATACTCAGCACTCCCTTATCGAACCACTCCATATCTTTCGGTTCTAGATTTTGGCCATTGGTCATATGTTTCGTTCCTTTTTTGACGCCTGTCTAGGAAACCCAAGGCTCAAACGTGGGGAGAGATTTCCCCACCACCGCATAAAAATAAGCGTCCATCGCGGTTTCCACTTCAATGCGTACACTGCCGATGGCTTTGAGACGTGACAAAGTTGGAATCGATAAGCGCCGCGCTTGCTTTATAAAGGCCACACTGCCCTTTGATAACGACAGCATACGTCCTACGCCGCGTTGGCTGCAATCTTGGCAGACGACGCCACCCAACCTTGGAGAAAACCATTGAGGCAATTGTGGTTGTGCCAGCTTTCCACATTCCGTACACGAATCAAATTGTGGACGAAATCCGGTGTGGCCAAGCACATGGATTTGAAACAAGAGCGTGGCGAGGGCGACATCTTCTTCTGGTCGCAATGATTCAAGTCCATGAACGAGCGCCGCGTACATGTTTGGATTGGGATCACGATCAACCGTGATCACTTCGACCATCTTGACCATCCTAGCTGCACCAGTCATGACCGTTAAATCTTCTCGAATCGCCGAATAGCTGGCAACAAGATCAATTTGACTGATCTGGCCTAAGGCTTCTGGTGTTTTTTGAAAGAAGGTTACGTCAACGAGACCAAATGGTTCCAGTACACCGCCAAACCGTGTTTTCATTCGCCGTGCCCCACGCGCGACGCCACGAACTTTTCCGAGAGTTGGGGAATAGACAGTAATAATACGATCGGCATCACCCCATTTAAGACTTCGAAGAATGATGCCTCGTGTTCGGACTAGGGGCATATCACAAAGTTCGTATTGTCAGGGAAAAGTGAGGAATACACCATGCGGGGCAAGGAGAGAAATCAAGGGAAAGCAGAGAGTCGTATGACCACCCTCTTGTTCCTCACTATTTACTTCTCACATGCCATATCCTAAATCCGTTAAAATTCGAGGATTATCACGCCATCCAGGTTGAACCTTCACCCACATTTCTAAGTAGATTTTCATGGAGAAGAGTCCTTCCATTTCCTCACGAGCCAGTTGGCCAACTTCTTTGAGGCGGCGCCCGCCTTTGCCAATAATGATTCCCTTTTGACTGTCTTTTTCCACCAATATCGTGGCGAGAATGTTGGTTATTTTTTTAGTTTCCTCAAATTGTTCAATGAATACGCCCACGGCGTAGGGTAGCTCCGCATGCGTAGAAGCCAGGACTTTCTCACGAATAATTTCTCCAGCCATTTGGCGCATGGATTGATTGGTCAGAAAATCTTTTTCATATAACAATTCTCCAGAGTCTGAGAGACTGGCAAACGTAAGCTCAAGCAGTCGAGGTACATTCAATCCTGTTTTAGCCGAGAGCGGAACGATCTCGGTCCATGGGTAACGAGTTCGGTACTGTTCAATTAAGGGCAGGAGACGAGACTTGTTTACGGCATCTGTTTTATTTAATAAGAGAAAGACGGCTTGAAAGGGGCGGTCTTGATTCGCCTGTGTGACTTGATCAATCACAAATTGATCGCCAGGACCAGGCGGGACTTGACTGTCCACGATGACATACACCACATCAGATTCTGTCAAAACACCTAATGCTGATTGCACCATTTGGGCATTGAGTCGATGATGTGGCGTGTGTATCCCAGGCGTATCAACCAAAACCAATTGTCCCTCTGGATAATGCCCGACGCCCAAAATAGGCATTCGAGTCGTTTGTGGTTTATCAGAAACAATAGCCACTTTCTCTTGCACTAAGGTGTTGAGTAAGGTGGATTTCCCCACATTCGGGCGACCGAGAATTGCCAGTTGACCTGATTTCATAAAGAGAAGATTAATGTGGAAATAGGAATAAAAACCCAGAACACAATGGACTGACTATAGCAAAAAGAGGAGAGGCAATGCGGCTGGTTACCGTTGGGCCGTGATCGAAGAAGATGCTGGTTCAACAAACTGATACACTGTTTCACCCTGAAGAACCATGCCCAATCGATTTCTTGCAAGCTCTTCTAACCGTTGAGGGTCATTTTGAATACGCGTGATGTCTTTCTGCAGGGCAATATTGATGTGCTCTAATTGTTGGATCTGCTCGATCACTCGCTGACGATGTTCTCGCAGATCAAAATACAACGGCAGGCCATCATCATTAAAAAACATCGTTCCAGCAAGCAAACTCATGATGATAAAGGCACCAACGATAGGAAGTCGATCACCAATATCACCCAAAAACCCTCGCGATACCTGTTTTTTATTATTTCGTCGCATCAATGTTATCGCTTGGGCTCTATTGGAAGAACATGAGAGCCACGATAGGTTGCCGCTGAACCTAATATTTCTTCAATGCGCAGAAGTTGGTTATATTTCGCCAAACGATCAGTACGCGATAATGAGCCGGTTTTAATCTGCCCAGCATTTAATCCAACAGCCAAATCAGCAATCGTCGTATCTTCCGTCTCACCAGACCGATGGGACACAATAACCCCATAGCCAGCTTGTTGTGCCATGTGCATGGCGTCAATCGTTTCGGTCAACGTGCCGATTTGATTGACTTTAATTAAAATGGCATTCCCTATGTTTTGTTGAATCCCTCGTCTTAAAAACTCCACGTTTGTCACAAACAAATCATCACCAACAAGCTGAACGTCAGCACTCAATTTTTCGGTTAACAGGCTCCACCCTTTCCAATCACTTTCATCTAAGCCGTCTTCAATGGATACAATCGGGTAATTTTTCACCAACCCTGTGTAATACTCCACCATATCAGAGGAAGACTTTTTCTGAATAGCTGAGTCAACTCGAAGGTGATAGCTCTTGTTCTTATAAAATTCACTAGCTGCAGCATCTAAGGCCAAGACCACATCACGACCTGGTTTATAGCTAGCCCGCTCAATAGCTTGCAAAATACTATCTAAGGCTTCCTCATTCGAACGAACAGCTGGCGCAAACCCGCCTTCGTCCCCTACCGCCGTGCTTAAACCTTTGGACTTAAGAAGTGCCTTCAGATGATGGAAAATTTCCGTCCCCATGCGCAAGGCTTCAGAAAAGCTTTTGGCTCCGACAGGCATTATCATAAATTCTTGAATATCTAATCCATTATCTGCATGTGCCCCACCATTAATAATATTCATCATGGGCACAGGTAATTCCCTCGCAGCCACTCCGCCAAGGTAGCGAAAGAGTGGGATCCCTAATTCCAATGCCGCAGCGCGCGCCACAGCCAGGGAGACTCCCAATGTCGCATTAGCACCGAGCCGGGTTTTGCCTTTCGTCCCATCCAATTGAATGAGTCGAGCATCCACCCCTGCCTGATCCTGCGCCTCCATTCCCTTCAATGCAGGAAGCATACGTTTATGAATGCCAGTAATGGCCTTCGTCACGCCCTTCCCCATCCAACGCTTCTTATCTCCATCACGAAGCTCTAAGGCTTCACGAGTTCCCGTGGAGGCACCTGAAGGGACTGCCGCACGTCCAAAAACGCCACTGGCTAATTGCACATCAACTTCTACCGTGGGGTTTCCACGAGAATCCAAAATCATACGGGCTATGATGTCCTGTATCGCACTCATACTTTCTCCCCGAATATTTTTATTCCTATGACCATCTATCTATGTGTACCCTGAAAAGCCTCTTAAATCAAGATGTTAAGACACGCTTCAATAGCTCATTCACTTTCCCAGGATTGGCTTTGCCTTTTGAGGCTTTCATCACTTGTCCGACTAAAAACCCCAAGACGGCCTCCTTCCCACCACGATATTGTTCCACTTGCGCGGAATGCCCCGCCAAGACCTCCTCAACAATCGTGGTGAGTTGGCCTTCATCCGAAACCTGCACTAACCCCTTCTCTTTGACTAATTGCTCAGCCGTCACGTCAGTGGCAAAAAAATCAGGGAATACATCTCGAGCCGCTTTTAAGCTCACCGTACCCGAATCCACAAGTTGCAGCAGCTCAACCAACCGTCCAGGTTTCAGAGGAGAAATCTCAGGAATCGTCTGAGAATGATTGAGCTCTCGAAGCAGCTCCCCCGTCACCCAATTACTCACCGTTTTAGGATGAGGATAAAGTTTCACACAAGCTTCAAAATAATCAGCCAATCCTTTGGAGTCCGTGAGGATGCCCGCATCATACTCAGATAATTGATAATCCTTTGAAAATCGTTGCCGTCGAACCGATGGCAATTCAGGAATCGTGTCACGAAGGGATTCAATCCACTCAGTGTCGAGTAAAACAGACAACAAGTCCGGATCAGGAAAATACCGATAATCATGCGCGCCCTCTTTACTTCGCATGACTGCGGTTTGACCTTGTTGGACATTCCACAGGCGCGTCTCCTGTTGGACCGTTCCTCCTTCATCAAGCAGGTCGGCTTGTCGACTAATCTCATAGTCCAGCGCGTCTTTGGCAAAGCGAAAGGAATTGATATTTTTTAATTCCACCTTGGTCCCGAGCTTTTCTTGCCCCTTGGGTCGGATGGAGACATTCGGCTCACATCGAAAACTCCCCTGTTCCATATTCCCATCGCACACATCTAAATAGACCAACAGATCTCGCAAGGCTTTCAAATAGGCGTTGACTTCTTCAGAGGAAAATAAATCTGGTTCTGTGACAATTTCTAACAAGGGCGTTCCGGCTCGATTGAGGTCTACATGACTGCCTTCGTCGCCCTCTTCGTGAACATTTTTCCCGGCATCCTCTTCTAAATGCGCGCGCATGATACGCACCCGTTTGCTCGTTCCATTCACAGAAATTTCTAACCATCCAGGACCACAAATCGGTAGATCGTACTGTGAAATTTGGTACCCCTTGGGTGAATCCGGATAAAAATAGTTTTTTCTGGAAAATTGATTCGTCAGCGTTAGCTCACAGTTGAGAGCCAGGCCTGTGCGTATGGCCATCTCAACGGCTTTTTGATTGAGTACAGGCAAACTTCCTGGCAATCCTAGACACACAGGACAGACTCGCGTATTAGGCGGAAGCCCAAAAGACGTGGGGCATCCGCAAAAAAGCTTCGTTTGTGTTTGGAGTTGTGCATGCACTTCAACTCCAATAACCGTTTCATATGTCATAAAGAGGTTCTCTGAGACAAATCTCGAAGGAAGCCTAATCTAGAGGATTCATCTCCCGCTCACGACGCATGGCATCCCGCCCTGCATCCAATGCTTCCCGTACAGCACAGGAAATTTCATCAACGAGTTCTCGTCCTCGACCCACCACTTCTTCCACACTATCCGTAGCACGGTCTTTTAACCCCAAGATATCTTCACCTTTTTTCCGGGCATAGCCTGTGACACGTTCACGTGAGTCTCGACCTGGTTGAGGAGCCATCATGACCGCTGTGACAGCTCCCAACAACGCTCCACTCAAAAATGCCAATGCGACTGATCCGGCTGAAGCACCTGAGTTAGTGGCCATAGTTCGATCCTCCTTGTTGGTCTCTAGGTTCTTTATGCACGCGTTGTTTCACTGTTGAAGTCATCGCTTTAATGCCAGCGAAAAGACTGGTTAATCCAACCATCACCGCGCCACCTTTTCCGCGCACCGTTTGATTGACGTGATTAACAGTGTGCCCGACCTCACCCACCGCGTCTAAAAAAACTGTTGCCCGATCCACACCTACGCGCGCTTGATCAGTCAGGGCACGAATATTTTCATTCGTCCCCTTCACATCTTTTAACATGCCTGGCAATTCATGATTCAGTCGAATAAGCAGACGCTCTGACTGACTGACGGTTTTCTTGACTTGGAGAATCGTTGGCACGAGATAGCCCACTAAGACCACGACAGCCACCGCGATGATCATCACAGCCAAATCCAGCATACGTACTTATCCTTTCAAGACCGAATCACCGGTCGTTTGCTACGCCAATTCGTTGCCTGCTCATACGCATAGGCTGCTCGAAGAATAATGTTTTCCTCAAACGGCCGACCCATCAATTGTAACCCGATCGGCAAGCCTGTTGAACTGAATCCGCATGGGAGAGACATGGCCGGTAAACCCGCCAAACTAGCTGGGATGGTATAAATATCAGACAAATACATTTGCAATGGATCTTCTAACCGCTCCCCAAGTCGAAAGGCCGGAGTCGGCATCACCGGACTGACTAGAAAATCGACTTCTTCAAAGACGGATGCAAAGTCACGTTGAATAAGAGTCCTCACAGCTTGTGCTTTGGCATAATAGGCATCGTAATACCCCGCACTCAATCCATAGGTTCCCAACATAATGCGGCGTTTCACTTCAGGGCCAAATGCTTGCGAGCGAGTGCTGTGGTACATTTCAGCCAATGTGTTTGATTCTTTCGCACGAAATCCGTATTTCACTCCATCATAGCGTGCAAGATTAGAACTGGCTTCAGCTGTCGCAATCAAATAATACGTGGCAATCGCATGTTCGGTGGAAGGTAATGAGACTTCTTGGATTTTTCCTCCTATGCCTTCAAAGACCTGAATCGCGTCTTGAATTTTCTCAGAAACTTCAGGATCTAGCCCTTCGGTAAAATATTCTTGAGGCACACCAACCACCATTTTTTTAATATCTTTCTTCTTCGCGGATTTCGTGAAATCAGGAAAATCCCTATTGGCCGAGGTTGAATCCAATGGATCATGCCCAACAAGCGCATTCAGCATGATAGCTGCATCCGTCACCGTTTTGGTAATGGGTCCAATCTGATCGAGTGAGGAGGCAAACGCGACTAATCCATAGCGAGACACACGCCCATACGTTGGCTTCAACCCCACCACGCCACAACAGGCTGCTGGCTGACGAATCGATCCTCCTGTGTCAGAACCTAAGGCTGCCACACATTCATCTGCAGCCACGGCCGCAGCGGACCCTCCACTCGATCCCCCGGGAATGTGCTGTTGATTCCACGGGTTTCGCGAAGGCCCGAATGCAGAATGTTCAGTGGAAGAACCCATGGCAAATTCATCTAAGTTTGTTTTTCCAAGAATTAATGGTTTCTGAGTCGCCAATCTCTCCATGACGGTTGCATTATAAGGAGGGACAAAGTTTTCAAGCATTCGAGAACCGCATGTGGTCCGCATTCCCTCAGTACAAATATTATCTTTAATACCAAGTGGCATCGCCATCAGCGGTTCAGTTTTACGCCAGGCTTTCAAACCATCATCAATGGCTTGTGCATGAGCAAGAAGGTCTTCCTTTGGCGTTCGACTGATGTACGACTTAATTTTTGGTTCGACTTGGCTTATGCGAAGCAGATAGGCTCGGGCAATTTCCCCAGCAGTAATTTCTCCGCTGGTAAACTTCTCCTGCAACTCTTTTAAGCTGAGTTTAAATAAAGCCATGAAAATGAGAGACCTTCACACGTGAGAGAGATGATGCGAGCCCATAGACATGTCAAACGAGGTCAGGCCGACCGAATCGCATTGCGTTCATCTACCTGAATAACTTTAGGAATATGAAGCTTGGCTTCTTCATCTTTGAAAAATTCATAACAGAAGATAATGATTAAATCTCCAGTCACACCCTTTCGGGCAGTCGGGCCATTGAGAATAATCTCGCCTTTGCCTCGTGTGCCAGGGAGCGCGTACGTAGAGAATCGTTCGCCATTATTCAGATTGGAGACCATCACCAGTTCATAGGGAAGGATCCCAGCCTGATCCATCAGTTCTTCATCAATGGTCATACTGCCTTCGTATTCCAGATTAGATTCAGTCACCCTCGCTCGGTGAATTTTACAGCGTAATAATTGTCGATACATAAGAACGTCCTATCTCTATGCTTTCATGTCTACACCAATCATTATTTTTCTATTATTTTTGGTACCACAAAAAACCCCTCACTCGTTTCTGGTGCATTTCTCACCGCCTGTTCTTGGGACAGTCCTTTTCGGGGAAGGTCTTCCCGTAAAGATGATTCTTGGTTAGCCACCGATGCAGTCAGAGGAATCCCTTCGGTCGACACATCTTGTAATTGTCCCACGTACGTCAATATTTGACTCAATTGCTCTCCAAACAACGTTTTTTCAGGCACGGTTAAATCAAGCTTGGCTAACTGCGCCACATGCTCAACTTCATTGGGGGAAATACTTGCCATGCCAATTCTTAGATATTCAGCGGTAACGAGGGGATTTGAACGAAAAAGGTTTGAGAAATTCTCTCAATCTTACACGTATTTTTACCATGAATTTCTCTACAAAAGCTACTTTGATAAACGAGCCCCACCACGACACAGCCCATTCAGCCCCCAGTCGCCCCAACTGACGAGTTAGGCTTTATGGGTGAAATACCCCTCATCAGCAAAGCTCACATACTTCCCATCACCAATGACGATATGATCCAGCACACGAATTCCTAAAATTTCTCCTGCTTCTATGAGACGTTGGGTCAAGGCATGGTCCTCTTGGCTGGGCTGCGGATCCCCACTTGGGTGATTATGAACAAAGATGATGGCTGCCGCTGATTCGCGCACAGCCAAGTTAAACACTTCACGGGGATGGACAATACTAACGGTTAAACTGCCTTGCGACACGGTAAAATCTCGAATAACCATATGCTTCGCATCTAAGAGGATCGCTTTAAAGACTTCATACCTGAGATCTCGTAACAGGGGATAATAATGTTGAAAAATGTGGGTACTTCCTTGAATTCGGTGGCCTTCGGTTAAGGGCGCAGCGAGGACTCGTTTGCCTAATTCAATGGCGGCTAAAATTTGCGCCGCTTTTGCCGGCCCTACCCCGGAAATGGCACAGAGCTCTTCCAGACTCCGATTAGCCAGCCCTCGCAACCCTTTCAACTGGGTTAAGGCGTCCATGGCGACTTCAACCGCTGAAAAATCTGTTCGCCCTACCCGAAGAAGAATGGCGAGTAATTGCGCATCCGAGAGCCCTTGAGGCCCTTTCGCAAACAACAATTCACGAGGCCGTTCTTGTTCAGGCCAGGATTGAATTCCCTTTGTCACTTGCACCATATGTTGTCTTTCTCCACACTCTGGAATAGAGCCTGTGACCACTATACGCAGCATTTTTTCATTCCGTCAAAATACACTGATCAGAAAGCAACTCAACGTAATTGTTGTCGTTTCTCTAGCTATGTTATGTTCCCAAGAACTATGGAGTTTTCCTCTATTCGTATCATCGCTGGGTCGTTGAAAGGCCGAAATATTCCCACATTACAAGGTCATGGGATTCGACCAACCTCACTCAGAGCTCGGGAAGCGGTATTCTCGATTCTGGGATCCGTGATTCCTGGATCTTGTATCGCCGATTTATGTGCTGGCAGTGGGTCGATTGGGTTAGAGGCTCTCAGTCGAGGAGCAAAAAAAGTGGTCTTTGTGGAGCAGAATGCTGAGGCAGGGCAAGCCATTGAAAAAACACTGGCAAAATTCAAGTTAATTTCGCAAAGCCAGGTCGTCATTCAGGACGTGGTACTCGCCATTCAAAATCCCCATTTGGTAGGATGGGGGCCGTTTGATGTGCTCTATATTGATCCGCCCTATCATTTCGAAGGCAGTTCTGCCCTTCTCACTGAAATTGAAAAGGCCAACGTGTTAGCCAAGAATGGATATGTCATTTATGAGCATTTTTCAAAACGAACACCACCGTCTGCCATTGGCAACTGGATACATACCCGAACGACGAAATACGGAGAAACAGGCTTAAGCTTTTATCGACTTGAGACAAGCACATAAACGTGCATCCCAGAGTATGATGTGAATCATGACTATAGGCATTTACCCAGGCACCTTTGATCCCATTACCCGCGGCCATGCGGATGTGATCGCCCGCAGTCTTCATGTTGTTCAAGAAGTGGTTGTGGCCGTTGCCCCAAATCCTCGCAAAGCCCCATTGTTTGATCTTAAGGAACGTGTCGAACTCGCAAAGATTGTGACCAAAGACCTTCCCGGGGTGGTTGTAGAGCCCTTTGATGGCTTGCTTGTGGATTACGTACGTCGACGAGGTGCCCAAGCGATTATTCGGGGACTTCGCGCCGTGTCTGATTTTGAGCATGAATTCCAAATGGCCTTAGTCAATCGAAAGCTGGACCAGAATTTAGAAACCATGTTTTTGATGGCGAGTGAAGAATATTCATATCTCACGTCGAGTATGGTCAAAGAAGTGGCCTCGGTTGGTGGCCCCCTGCATGACTTCCTCCATCCCGAAGTCGCCGAACGCCTAAAATCCCAATTGCTAGGCACTTCATCATGAAACTGGCTGCTCGTACAACCCGGATCACCCCTTCGCCCACGTTACAGCTCTCCGCCACCGTGAAATCCTTAGTGGCTCAAGGACAACAGGTCTTTGATTTTACTGCAGGGGAGCCCTCATTTGACTCGCCTGATGTCGCGAAAGATGCCGCCATTTCGGCGATTCAAGGGGGGTTCACGAAATATACTGCCGTTACCGGAATTGACGAACTCAAAGATGCCATTATTGAAAAATTTCGCCGTGATCAGGGACTCACCTACTCTCGATCACAAATTGTGGTGTCCTGTGGGGCTAAACACACGCTGTTTAATTTAGCCTTGTCCCTTTTTGAAGCGGGAGATGAGGTCATTATCCCAGCACCTTACTGGGTTTCTTATCCTGAGCAGGTTCTTCTGGCTGATGCCACACCCGTATTTTTGCCAACATCCGAGTCAGAACATTTCGCGATTAATACTTCGACATTAAAAAGTCTCATTACCGAACGGACCAAAGCGATTATTCTGAACTCGCCCTGCAATCCGACAGGTAGCATGTACCAACGAGAGACGCTCGAAGGGATTGCCGCCCTCGCCATTCAGCACAACTTGTTAGTGATTTCAGATGAAATTTATGAACAGATGGTGTATGACGATCATCAGCATTGCTCCATTGCCACCGTCCATCCAGACATGGTCAATCACGCCGTCATTGTGAATGGAGTCTCCAAAACCTATTCCATGACTGGTTGGCGCATTGGCTATGCCGCAGGCCCTGAATCAATTCTGAAGGCCATGGGAAATATCCAGAGCCAAAGTACATCGAACCCCACCTCCATCGCCCAAAAAGCTGCCGTTGGCGCGCTCCTGGGAGGAGGACCGTTTATTACGCAGATGGTCAAAGAACTCGATGCACGACGAAAGGCCATTGTCGAAGGGTTTAATAAAATTCCAGGTATCCATTGCCCCATGCCAGCCGGCGCATTTTATGCTTTTCCCAATGTGTCCGAGTTATTGGGCCGTCAATATGAAGGGAAGGTCATATCGACTCCATTTGATCTGGCCAGTTTTTTGCTAAATGAAGCCAAAGTGGCCTGTGTGCCGGGAGAACCATTTGGAACAGAGGCCCATCTCCGATTTTCCTATACCGGACCATTGGCAGTCATTAGGGAAGGCTTAGATCATCTGGCTCAGGCCATTGCCAAGCTGGAATAATGGCCATTCCTCTTGACCTTGAGGAAAGCTGTCTTATCTGACTTATACCGAGTGTGTCATTAATATTGACCTGCGTTTGATCGAGGAGGTTTCCGGTGCCGATATACGAATACGAATGTACCAGTTGTGCTAAACGGTTTGAGCTTCAACAAAAAATGACTGACCCTTCAATTCAAACCTGTGACCAATTAGGCTGTACCGAAGCCAAACCCGTCAATAAAATCATTTCTGCCCCAGCGATCATGTTTAAAGGAACCGGATGGTATGTGACTGACTACTCTGACAAACTCAAAGACCCTAATGCGAAACCAGAGAATAAAGGAGAAAAAACAGAAGTCAAAAGTTCGACGCCTGAATCTGATGGCAAGGGAACATCAGAAGCCAAACCCAGCGGTGACGGATCAGGGACGACGAGCAGCGGTGAAAGTTCCAGCAATTCCTCTACAACTAGTCCAGCAAACCCCTCAAGCTCGTCAACTTCAACAAACTCATCCGGGTCGAGCAGTTCCACAACACCCAGCGCCTCAAGTTCAAACTCCTAAGTCAGCTTCTCAGCCTTCCATATTTCGAGGCAGGTCATGAGATGAGATCAAGGCACAGCTTAAGCCCTGAGCGTTCTTTTGTATGGAATAAGAAGCTATCCCTCTTACAAACGCTCTTCTAAAACCTGGCTCCAAATCATTTCGGCAAGCTTTCGGTATCCAGCCGTCGTCAAATGACATCCATCATTGGAATATTCGGGAGCTAAGGCTTGGGTCCTGGGGTCGCACGTTTCGGCAAACCAATCCACAACAGGAAAATGCATTTCGTTGCTGAGTGTACGAATCGACTGATTCAAATCCACTCTCAGGGCAATGGCGTGTTTAAGAAGCGGAGAAATCTCAATTTCTGAATTTTCTCCTCCTGTGTGTTGATTCGCCCACATCTCATCACAGAGAGAGGGAACCGTCACTGCCACGGGCATTATATCCTGCAATTGTGCCTGTTCATAAAACAATCGCAGGTTGTTCACAATTTCAGACGTCGGGATTTCCACACTCAAATCATTTGTCCCACCCAAAATGATGACCACATGAGGTTGCGGTTTAAGGACATCTTCCTGAAACCTCAATAGCATATCCCGTGTCGTTTCTCCGCATACACCTTTAACGAGCACACATCCCCTGCTCCCTACCCATTTTTGCAGATAGGTTCCATAGGGGATATTCTCAACAATGGGCCAACGGGGAGTTGGCGATTGATAGCCCAACGTTAAACTATCTCCAAAACAGACAATATTCTTTGATAGGAAGGAATCATTCATGGTTGGGAAGAATGAGAAATAGGCTCATAACAATCAATGAGTATACCAAAGAATCACTTCTTATCGTTGCCCCCTTTTACCAGCTTGACAGGCTTATGCAGCCTGGGTACCCTCACGGGGTTTACCCAATACCTCCGTAGACTACAATCTCGCGAGGCGAACAAATCTAATTCTTTAAGACCAGAGGGAAATGTATGAAGACAATGATGTTCTTGAATGTTCGACAATTACGCCAAATCAGCATGGGAGTGATCGTAGGCCTCTGTGCCCTTGGCTTAGCCGGAGATTTGGTTTTCGCCGCAAAGAAAGGATCCTTCCGCGTAGGAGTCATCGACCCTCAAGCGGTCATTGAAAAATCAAAGTCTGGGAGCCGTGCCCTCGCAAGTTTGAAAGAGCATGCGAAAGCCCGAGAAACGGTGATGAAAAATGATCAAAAGGAATTAGAAAAGCTTCAGCAAGAGCTCAGTTCAGCATCTTCTTCCCTGGGTGACGATGAGAAGAAACGTCGACAAGAACAGTTCTCTCAAAAATTTCAAGAATGGCAAAAACGCGGACAAGAATTTCAAGCAGAGCTCGGCCAAAAGCAAAAAGAACTAGTCCAGGAATACATGAAGAAAATACAAGAAGCGACGGCCATTGTCGCCAAACGTCATGGCTTTGATGTCGTCATTGATAAGGGTAGTGAAAATACCCTGAAAATTGTGCTCTACCACCGCGATGGCTTAGACCTCACAGGTGAAGTCGTAAAAGAATTCAACAAACGCTTCAAGTAATATAATAAGCTTACATATAACCATTGATAATCCTCTGTGAGTCATACTCACAGAGGATTTTTTATTTCAAACCTGGCGAATTCCTCATCAGGCAGCTCACGGTGTCTGAAACATTCCCTGACATTGTAACTACCACACGAAATGTGTTGGGTCTGCCGATGACAATCCAGCTTTCCCTGCCACTTCGTCGGGAGTTTGCTGACTCAAGCTCTGATGAATTCGACTCCCATTGCAATACTCTTTGAAGGCATTTAACTTCCGTTCCAGATCCGACTCATTCCAGAACAACAAATGATCCACATATTCCCTCCGAATGGTGCCGATCAGTCGTTCAATGAAGGGATGGGACACTGGCACGTTCGGAATCGTATTAACCTCATGAATTCCTGAAATTCTCAGATTCGCCTGCCACTGATGGAACCGAAATAGAGGATCATTATTGGAGTTCAAGCATTGAGGAAGCTTTTTGCGGTTGATGGTCTGCAGGAAGAGTCGGCAAAGGGTTCTTCCATCTATGGCAACAGCTGGGTGGACTCCGAACTCAATGATCCGGCGCGTGCATTGGTCCATGACGACGAGCACTCAATGAGCATTGAGTCGAACGGACTCACACCGGAAGAAATCAATACTCCATAGACTGTCTTTCGTCTGACCGATGAAGGACCACCATGACGGTCCATCTCCACGATTTGGTCGGTAATAATTAGGGCGTATCCTTCTGACGACATCTTTATCGAGAGACAAAGCAAAGGTCCTGGCAAGCTGTTCGGCAATTTTGGTGAAGCCAAAATTCGGATTGCGCCGTTTCATCTTCAGCACCAGCTCAATGAGTTCACGGGAAGGGCCTTTCGGACCGGGCCTCCTTCGCTTCCGTGAAGAATGGGGCAGGCAATATTTCCTCTTCACCATAGATTGGTGAAATTTCAGAAGAGTCGACGGTTGAACAAGAAAGGCCACCTGCTTAATGCGATGAGAATTTAAAAAGACGGGCCACAAACCTAGAAAGAAACAATCAAAAGATGCCAGATTAGGAGCGCGCTTTCGTGAGCGGGTGAGAACGAGTAGCTGTTGCTTCAACAGCAAATTCTCGGACACGACCGCCTTCATTCCGCTTTGCCTCAGGAGTGTGTGAGCGAGAGAGACCAAATATGTGAAAACCATGAAGAGATGTTTCATGGCTTATGAGAATACGGCGAATTGGAGAGAAATTCAAGCGTGATGAAACAGCGCACTAGGAGCGAGAATTAATAATTCGCCAAGGACAGGTTCCGTCAAGTGTTGCAAGTCTCAAGACTTATGGGCTCTGGAACGATAACCAGAATAGGCTCTCGAATAGCTTGGCTTCCGGTCTTCTGTTTCAGGCGAGCGACCAACCACTCCGATAAATCATGTCCTTTCCCCAAAAGCAGGTTTCCCTTAACATCAAAGATACCCTCGGCTAAGTCCATATCAGGTTGAAGTTCGCTTAAGGAAATCGTCATGAGTTTATACTTTTGGTCAGGGACAAAGGCCACTTTTAGCGCGTTGAGCACTGCTACGTCGTACCAGCCAGTTCGTGCCTCAAGCTTTGCAAAGACTTCAGTCCTCGGACAATCTTGGGTCAGAAGTTCATCAAAATCGAGAGCTACCTTCAGCAGCCTCGCACCTAAGGGAATCGCGTCTCCTTCCTTGGTATCGTTCGGTATTCCCGATCCATCGAAATGTTTTTGTTGGTAGAGAATAATCTCCGCCACCTCCTGCATACGCGGAATGTTTGCTAAGATATTGTGACCTGCATCGGGGTACTGGGAAAAGGCTTCCATTTCGTCTGGGGTCAAGGGTTGCCCCGCATCTTTTTTCTTCAAGATAGTCTCGGGAAGGGTGATGCACCCGATTTGGGAGAGCGTTGCCGCGATTTCAAACCGCCACACGTCTGCAATTCCCATTTCTTTCGCCAATCCTAAAACATAACGTTTGACGCGTGAAGCTCGCCCAAACGCGTCTGGATTAGATAGGGAAAGAACATCTGCCAGCGCTTTGAGTGAACCGGTCAGGGTTTGCTCCAAGAGCTCCTTTTCAGCCCGAATAAGCTGGTATTGCTTCATTCCTGCCTCAAGTGCACATTTGAACGTCTCTGGCGGACACGGTTTGGTCAGGAAGCGAAAGATCTCCCCCTGATTGACGGCCTCCATGGCCGTATCCAAATCATTATTTCCGGTGAGCATGATACGCACGGAGTCTGGACTCAGCGTGCGCACACGGGAAAGGAACTCAATGCCATTCATTACTGGCATTTGACAATCTGAAACCACCACAGAAAACGGTCCTTCAGCCGTTAACATCTCCAGCCCTTGCTCCCCACCAACAGCCGTAGAGAGGTCAAACTGTTTGCGAAACTGACGTTTGAGAGCGTCTAGCACACTCGATTCGTCATCAACTAATAAGACTTTTTTCATTGAATCCCTCTCTCATTCACCTTCACACTGGAATTTCAAGCAAATTCTTCCAACTGGTCAAGTGGTCTGTGAGGCCTAGTTGATCCAAATACGCCATACTTATTCCCGTGGTGACTTCGTTGACTAATAACCCACTCCCGCCTTCAGACATCATAGCATTGGCCACATGCACGGCTGTCAAAGGAGAGAGTTGATCGTTCGGACTCTCGAGTGGCGCATGATGAAACGCCACCGCTTCAATAATCGGCGTGGTAAGGCCCCATAACCCAAGGAGATAGGCTCCAACTTTGGAGTGCGTGGTACCGAGGATTTGATTTTCAGCTTCGTGGAGAGAGATTTTGTGCTCTTGAGCCATTGCCATGCTCTCTTGATAGCGATCAGGAAAATACGAGACCAAAAGCAGCACACCCAAATCATGGAGCATGCCCGAGGTTAATGTCTCTTCGATCATAGACACATTTGCTTTTTCTGCGACCATCACCTTACGGGCCAACTCTGCAGTCGCAAGACTGTGTTGGCAAAATCGACTTAGGTCGAAACCAGCGCACTTTGCCGTCCCAAGGCTCTGAAAGACTTGGAAACTTAGGACAAGGGTTTTTAACGTCTCCATGCCGAGAAATATCACGGCCAATTTTATGTCTGAAATATGTCTTGAAACTCCAAAAAAGGCTGAATTAACGAGTTTTAAGATTTGTGCCGTCATCCCTACGTCTTTGCTAACAATCGCAGCGACTTTCTCAATAGCGCCTTCGGAAGATTGGAGTTCCTGCTCCAATTCAAGATACAGATCTGGAAGAGTTGGAAGGAACTCTACCTGTGAAACCATCTTTCTCACCTGTTCATTGTCTAGGAGGCCGCCCAGGACACAAGCACGAGTAATGGTCCCTTTGAGAATGTCCGCTTCACAGGGTTTGGCTAAGTACTGATGCACTGGTCCTATGGCTGCCAAGGTTATTTCCTCATCGGATTGACCGGAGAGCAAAATCCGAATGGTATGAGGATAGAGACGTTTGACCTCTTGCAAAAGCTGAACACCATTCATGATGGGCATACGGACGTCCGAGACCACCACGGTCACTGGTGTTTGTTCGAGGAATTTGAGAGCCTCCTGTCCTCCATTCGCGAACGACATCTCCCACTCGTGCCGCATCGGCCGAAGCATGCGCTTAAGACCTTCTAATATTCGTGCTTCATCATCCACGAACAAGATTTGATGCTTCATCGATTTCCTCCACAGTCCGTGAATATTGACATGGCAACTGAACGATAAAGGTGGTGCCGGTCCCAACCGTCGTTTCAAAGGTCAACCGTCCTCCATGCTTGTTCACAATCACATCATGTGCGATCGCGAGTCCTTGTCCTGTCCCTTTCCCCACTTCCTTCGTCGTAAAGAAGGGATCAAAGATCTTCTTTTGGGCCGCCTCAGGGATCCCGGTCCCCGTATCGGTGATCCGAATTTCGACCTCCTCGCCGACGAGTCTGGTCCTCACCGTGATCGTGCCCTTGCCCCCTGTCTCCGTGGCCACCGCGGCGCCGATCGCATGGGCCGCATTGATCAGCAGATTGAGAATGGCCTGATTGAACTCGCCAGCAAGACATGGCACGGGCGGCAGGGTGGGCTCCAAGTCGGTCACCACCTCGGCCACATACTTCCATTCATTCCTGGCCACCGTGATCGTGCTCTCGATAGTTTGATTAAGATCAATAGGCTTTTTCTCGGCGGTGCCGGGATGCGAAAACTCTTTCATGGCTCGCACGATCTTCCCCACTCGCTCCGAGCCATCCAATGATTGTTGGAGGGCCTTGGGGATCTCCTCGCTGACGTACGCCAAATCGGCCTCGGCCAGGGTGGTGTCCATGGCGTGCAAAAGCTGAGCATCCATGGCCTCTCGCGGCAGGGCCTTGACCACTTGGTCGTAGACGTCCAACACCTTTTGAATCTCGCCAAAGCTCTCGGTGAGAAACCGCAGATTATCACTGACAAATTGAGTGGGGGTATTAATTTCATGGGCGATCCCGGCCGCTAAATGCCCAATGGATTCCATCTTTTGCGCTAACCCTAATTGGACCTCCAACTGCTTGCGCTCTGTGATGTCTTCGCCAAGTAACAACAGTCCCAAGGGAGTCCCATCCTCCATAAAAAGTGGATTAAGGCTAACTTGTAAGACTCCCTTGTTTCCTGAGGGCCTCTTAAATGGAACTTCCTCTAAGGTGAGAGGACTGTTCTTTTGTTCACAGGCCATGATCCCATTCATGACCTGAGGCCAATCCCATATTTGGGGGTTCAAGTCACCGATGTTGGTGCCAATGACCGAGGAGGCAGGAATATCAAATGTTTGCTCGGCAGCCCTATTCCATTGCTGGATCCGTCCTTCTTGGTCTATCTCAATAAGAATCATCGCAATCGAGGACAAAACGCCTTTCGTTTCAGCAAGCGCCTTGCGCAGCTCCACTTCCGTCTCTTGCTGTTCTTGCATGGTGTTTTCTACCTGGACGAGGGATTGTTTGTGACTCTGTTGAAGTGCAATGGTCCGCACTCCCACATTGATCCGTGCTCGCAATTCTTCTTGATTGAATGGCTTGGGGACGAAATCATCTGCACCAGAATCTAGGGCCTGGACCTTATCCGTGCCTTCTTCTTTCGTCGTCACCATAATAATATACGGTTGGGAAATGGAATCCATGCGACGAATCTGGTGACACAACTCAACACCATTCATATTTGGCATTTCCCAGTCCACGAGTGCGAGAAGCGGGCCATTCCCTTCTTGATAGATCCCTAAGGCTTCCTGACCATCGCTGGCCTCAACCACAGTAAAGCCCCATTCCGTGAGGAGAGCTTCAAAAATGCTTCGATACGTGGCACTATCGTCAACGACGAGAATGTTCGTGTCTTTGTCTAAGTCCCATACCCTTTCAGCCATTCGTGTTATCCTCCTATCACTGCCGTCGGTTGACACGGCAACTGAATGATAAAGGTGGTGCCGGTCCCGACCGTCGTCTCAAAGGTCAACCGTCCCCCATGCTTGTTGACAATCACATCATGTGCGATCGCGAGCCCTTGCCCTGCCCCTTTCCCCACTTCCTTCGTCGTAAAGAAGGGATCAAAGATCTTCTTGTGCGCGGACTCCTGGATCCCGGGCCCCGTATCGGTGATCCGAATTTCGACCCCCTCGCCGACGAGTCTGGTCCTGACCGAGATCGTGCCCTTGTTGCCTGATTCCGGCCCCATCGCTCCCCCAATCACATGGGCCGCATTGACCAGCAGATTGAGAATGACCTGATTAAACTCGGCCGGCAGACACGGCACGGGCGGCAACGTGGGCTCGAACTCGGTCACTACTTCAGCCACATACTTCCATTCGTTCCGGGCCACCGTGATCGTGCTCTCGATAGTTTGATTAAGATCAATAGGACTTTTCTCGGCTGTGCCGGGATGCGAAAACTCTTTCATGGCTCGCACGATCTTCCCCACTCGTTCCGAGCCATCCAATGATTGTTGGAGGGCCTTGGGGATCTCCTCGCTGACGTACGCCAAATCGGCCTCGGCCAGGGTGGTGTCCATGGCGTGCAAAAGCTGAGCATCCATGGCCTCTCGCGGCAGGGCCTTGACCACTTGGTCGTAGACGTCCAACACCTTTTGAATCGCCCTGAAGTTCTCGGTGAGAAACCGCAGGTTATCACTGACAAATTTGGTGGGGGTATTAATTTCATGGGCGATCCCGGCCGCTAACTGCCCAATGGATTCCATCTTTTGCGCCAACCCTAGTTGGACCTCCAACTGCTTGCGCTGGAAAACATCTCTAATGGTGGCTATCAAGCAAGGACTTTGAGGTGTCTCAAGCGATGTCAGCCTAATCTCCAAGGGGAACTCTGTCCCATCTTTCCGTAGGCCGAATAGTTGCTCCTCTACTCCTATGGAGTTGCCTGTTGGATGGGCTAGGACCTGCGTAGCAAGGGATGAGTAGCGTTGCCGAAAACTTCCTAGAATCAATTGTTCAATGGGCTGTCCAAAAAACTCCTCTGGGGAATATCCAAAAAGGCAATTCATTTGTTTGTTGCTCAGCATCATCAAACCCGACGAGTCAATATTGACAATTCCATTTTGGGACGATTTCATGATCTGTTGAAATTTACTCTTTTCTGTCTGGCCAATTTTTAAGGCGACAGCAGTTTTGCTATTGGTAGTTTGCAGGCGATGGGCGATGAATATGAGAAGGGCGATCAGAGGAAAGACAAAGCTCATTCCAATCAACGCCAAGTTTGTCTCTATTAACATCATTGTTGTGAAGAGTTTTGCGGAATCCCTTCGAACTAGAATTCCCCAGGGCATACCAGACAGGCCTGGTATGTCCTGGGTTCTTGCATATCCAGTTATGACAGATACTTTTCGTCGAGGATGTTGTTCTTTCACGTAACTGACTGTTTGGTCTTTGTGCTCTAACACCATTTGTCTGAATTGCTGACTGATACTTGTGGCAACAATAGCTAAGGTTTCACCTTCTTTTTTTATAAAGTGCTCATGGATGAAATGCATGGTTATCCGACAGATCGTCAGCGTGATCACATCGGCTACAACAATGACACTGGGTAGCCATGTTACGCGCCTATGCGTTTTGTGATGGGAGAGTGAGTCCCGCCCTTCTGCACTTTCCGTTGCTTGAGAGAAGGTGAGAATGCATTGTATGCCAGTGCCATAGGCCACGAGTCGCAAGAAATGCCACCACCACCTCTTCCATTCCATAGGGCAGATATCTCAATCAGGATACCTGCAGAGCTAAATAAGGCGCAGTGAACAGTAAAAAACCATTCTCCTAGAGCACCATGTTTTCGAAAGAGTTGTGGGCACCTCTACAAACTAATGAATTTTTAATTCCGCATCCATAACGGCTTGAAATTTTTGACACTGAGGTTTTTAGAGGTAACCTTAACAATGCTTGACCTATTGAAAGATGAGAACTCAGTAATACGGTGTCGTTATCAGCAAGAAACCACATGACGTTCAGCCGTAACATACCCAAGGTTATGCGAGACAAGTTCATCTATTACTTAAACAGAGAAAGGCTATTCAAAGCACCACGTCATCCTATTGTCATTGACTCTTGAGAGAATCAGGATTATTCGAACCTTGGTATAATGATAGCAGGAGTTTGGGAATCGTTCTGTCGGAAAAAATGCTGTCAGGTTGTCAGAATTTTGGAAGCGTAAGCCAGAGATATTCCTTATGCTGTATGGGGATGAATAACCACTCGGGCCGCAACTAATAAAGTCTTCTTCGGTTTTCAAAACATTCCGCCCTTTGAAAGGAGCTTGGATTCAACTTGTAAGTGCAACAAGAAGATCATGGCTTTTCTACTAGAAGTTTCGTAAACCCCAAGAGGGGTTCAGATCTTAGTCCGTATTGGGCTGTCCCCACGTGCCGATTCTCTCCCGATGCCTTTCAATTTGTCGTAGGCATTGAAATATAAGCCCTTATTGTCTTTTTAAGAGTAGTTGCATCCAAGTCTTATTAGAGCACCGCACCGCTCGTTTTTGTCGGCGCTCGAGAGCCATTTCCACCTTGGCCAGGCGTTTGATCCCATAGTGAACCTGCAAGAACCGCTTATTATGCGATTTACGTGGCGCAAATTCTTGTTTGCGCGCCCGCTCAAGCACCTTGTCAATCGTTGGCCGAGAGACGCAAAATGGCTGTGCGAGCGCGACTATCGTCCATTGTCTTGTCCCATACAGCCGCCAGCTCTCTTCGCGGTCCAGCGGTATTAATCGAATTCGCTTGTGCATTGTCATTTCTACATCCTCGCAAAAAGATGTAAACAACTAGGAAAAATCACAGCTTAACCGTGAACATCGTGAGCTCGAGCAGTGAGAAATCAATTTAGGTCATGCAGATTAATATCCAGAAAGGTTCGCCCTAATTGAGAGGGCGGTTTTTTATTTCGAATCATGTACTTGGAGACGACAACCTGAGAGAGAGAAATGTCGAGCTTGAGCAACTCCCCGTGAATCCACGGAGCGCCCCATAATGGGTTGGTCTAACTCACCGTTCGAATAAGATTTCTGAGGGCTGGATCAATACAGGGATGGCCGAGCTTCTGCTTGCGGCTTTTTCAACTCCAGAACCATCGAAATCCCTGCCGATGCCATTGAAGGACGGTCTGGGGTTGCACAATGATGAGGGCCTTGGACCAGTGACACCAAACTCGTGAGACCATGACCCAGAATAGTCGGTCATAACAGGTAAGTTATGGCCGTTTGACTCACCGGTATAGCACCGCCAGTTGTTACCGCAGCACGAGATTTTCGGTGAGCAGTTACTGCCGAGTCTTAAAGACGGAGAGAAACATGTCTCCAGCCCATTTCAGTATGGTCATCATGACTGAAAAAGGTGCCAGGGCAGACGAAAATATTCAAGTATTTTAAGACGGATGAATTAATAGGAGGGACAGCAGGGAGGTGAAAACCATGAAGAGATGTTTCATGGCTGATGAGAATACGGCGAGTTGAAGAGAAATTCAAGCGTGACGAAACAGCGCACTAGGAGAGGGAATTAGTAATTCGCCAAGGACAGGTGTCAAGTAAAAACAATCTAATATCAAGTACTTAGGATTTGGCGCGCCCGGCAGGATTCGAACCTGCGGCCACCGGCTTAGAAGGCCGATGCTCTATCCAACTGAGCTACGGGCGCAACCTTTAGAATCAACGAGTTAGGCGAGTCAGTCACTTGGGGTGTATGAGCTAGTATTCAATAGGCGGTAAAACGAGAAACCGCGTGTCATAAACCGTCGTCCTAAAGCTATTGTAGCGTGTAAAGACCGTCATTGTCTTGTGCGTCAGGAATATCATATTTGTGAGGTGGGCCATTTCTCCACATCTCATATTGGGGACTCCAGCATCCCAGAAATTAGGAACATGAAACCCATCAATGCCTGCTTGACGACAGATTCCGTTAAACGCGGGTTTTAACGATGCAAGGACACAAGTGTTTCCTCCATCGCCTCGAGGCAGAATTGGATATTCCTTATGATTAATACACGCCAGGCCAGCATTCGGCGTGTCGCCTCATCCACCACGTTCACCAGATACACAAAACCCTTGGCCATGGGGAAGTATGCCCTCTGCATCGCCCACACATGAGGCACACCAGTGATGGCGAGATGAGGTAACAAAATAAAAATAGATCAAATGGACAGGATGATGCTGAGCGTTTTGACCCTCTGATACAGCACTTCAAGTCTTCTATCACAGGGGGGGGTTGATAAGAAGAGACGAATCATCTTTCTCCCCCTAGGGAGAGCCCCGATAACGCCTTGACTTTGTTTTTTAATCTCGCCACGATGCTCAACGTTAACTTTCAAAGACTCTTATATTTGCGTATTCCTATACCTATTCAAAAATTCTATTAACCGATGTCAAAACGTATACTTTCTGGAAAATATGAAGTCCAAGAACTTATAGCCCACGCCAGAATGGGTGCGGTCTATAAAGCCTGGGACCATACACTTGAAATTATGGTGGCGCTTAAAATCCTCCACTCCCACCTTAGTCATGACACGGAATTCCTCGAAAGATTTCGTGGCGAAGCCAGGAAAACAGCTCGTCTCCGATGGCATGAAAATATCGTACAAACCTTTTCTGTCGAACATGATCAAGGAACTGAGTATCTTGTCATGGAGTATTTCCCCTCAAGCAATCTCCGCGATGAACTCAAAAATAAGGGAAAACTGCAGATCCACCATGCAGTGAACATCATTCGACAAATCGCCCTCGCGTTGACCTATACCCATTCGCATGACATTTTTCACCGCGATATCCAGCCCGCGAATATCCTGATCGACGACACCTTGAAGGTGAAATTAACTGATTTTGGAATTGCCAAAGCTCTGGATCAAGCGTCCTTCACTTCGACAGGGCAATTAATTGGAACAGCCCAATATATGTCGCCTGAGCAGGCACGAAATATGACGTTGGATGTGAGAACTGATCTCTATTCCCTTGGAGTCGTTTTTCAAGAACTGATAACTGGCAGAAATCTCTGGGAAGAACATACAAAGCTTGAAATCATAGGAAATTTACAATCAGAGCACACAATTCCCACCGTAGCATTTCCATCTGATGTTCCTGAAGGAATCCAAAAAGTTATTGTGGATCTGCTCCGTTACCACCCAACAGACCGCATTCAAGATGCTGATAGCCTAGTGGTTCGTTTAGAAGAACTCCGTTCGGTCTGGGATCCAACAGATAAGGGAGATTCGAACAAGACTCTTGTGACACCTCAGAGAGTAGGACCTACAGTACATGAAGATGATCAGACGATTGTCATTCTCCCTGAAAACTTCAGGCAAGCAAGCACTTCTGCCAAAGGCAAGGAAGAAACTGAATCTCTACCACTTGGAGCTCACGCCACACAGAAGGACGATCACGCCAGCATCACCACTAAAGCCAAGCAGAATCGGCTGGTAGCGGAAAAAACCAAAGCAATCAGTGCTCCCCTCCTTATACAATCAAGGAACAGATCTCTACCTCGTGCGATGATTGCAGCAAGTCTTTGTCTGTTCATTGTTGGCGGGATTTATCTCATTTGGTCTCCGAATGACCTTTCTCCGCCCAGTAACCCTCAAAAAAGCGTTGTGGATTCCCCTGACACCAAGAAAATGGCAGAGGTTGAGGATCAGGCGCACCTTGATGCTGAAGAAAAGGTTGAGCGGAATCGCCTAGCTAAAGAAAAAGCTGAGCAGGATCGTCTGGCTGAAGAAAATTTTGCGCTAAACAATTCCCTCAAACAACTTCAACGCTCCATCGAACAGAGGGACTTAAGAACTCTTGACAAACTCAGCAAAATGTCTGAAAGCCGCTATCGAATGCTGGATAGATTTTTTGGGACCTATTCAACCATTGAAGCCTCAGTTCGTGATGTGAGAAGAGCCTCTGATCGTGCCACGATCACACTTCAAATTACAAAGCTGATCAGGCCCAATGGTGAAATCGTCCCACCCCCGAAGCTGTTGCAAAAAATCACAGTCGTGGCACCAAAAACTGAGGGTAGGTGGGGGCCGTTTGAATGGTAAATTGGGAATGCTGTTACTACGAGAGCATGAAGCCCTTTTCACAATGAAATGGTCAGGGCCGACAAGCCACGATCATCAGAAACTTAAGAAGGGGCAAAGCAGTGTAAATATATGAATAGGGCATCTATTCTCCGACTTTCTTGAAAAGCGGATTCCCTCAAGACCAGCGGTCAGCGAGCTGCGCAAACAGGCCGGATACCTGGCAGTAAACCTTAATCCTTTTTTCGAAGAATCATCCCTTCATTCTCTGGAGCGTCCATCCATGACCATCCCCTTTAAAATCCTGTTCCAAGACGGAAAATGAAAATGTGGAAATTTTCTTTGAGATGGTACAACCTTTCAAACGCGTACCCGAGTGTCCCGTAGAAAGGAAACGGCACGGGCGTTTGTGTAAAGATGAAGTCCCCCTTCAACTGTAGGCCAACACGGTAATTGGCAAATTCTCTAAGACCTTTTACAGAGCTATCGTGACGGATTGGGACTTCCAAGTTTAGCAATGCCGGTTGAATCATCTTGTTTTTGTTCGGCAGCCATTGCACTTGGCGGTCTTCGACGAGTCGATAGCCAAGCGTCAATTCATTTCTCCATTCGGTATGTGATTGCGTCGCATCTTGTTTTACGGTGCTCTTATAATAGGAGCTACGAAACGTCGCATCGAAAGGATTGAGGGATGAGGCAAGATTAATTTTCCGTAGAGCAAAGCCTCCAAAAAACTGCTTTTTCTTCACCTCGTTTTGAGATTGCGAAGCAATGAGGGTTGACGCATCAGCATACCCGCCAAACAGATCTCCTCCACCAATATGACTCCCAAAGAATTCCGGCACAGGAAACACGTAAGTGCCCTGAAGAACGAGAGCTCGCATATTATCATTGAACGGGTTAAAGGTACTTTGGTCCACATCCTGGTACACATAGGTGCCATTAAAAATCCAACGATTGGTACCAAAAAGACGAGTTTGGAGGAGAATATTGCCTTTATACGTATTAATGCCGGCCCAATTAAGCCCGGGATCCCAGACTTGATGGGCAAATTCAAATTCCCCAGTTACCTTGCCAGTTCCGATCAAGCGAGACGCTCCGAGAATCGCATTATATCGTTGGGAGTCTTCCTTTTTATTATCGAATCCCTCAGCTGACGTGGTCCGACGGATCGCCTGTGCTCCTGCCTTGATAAATACATCAATGGCATACGGAAGTTGGAAATCATTGGTAAAGGCAATTCCATATTCATGCCCAACATCGTTCACATTCCGCGTAGGGTCGGAATAGTTAGGGATTTTTGCGTCATTAAATCGAAGATAGCGGTAGGTCAGATCAATTGCCCGTAATTTGCCAAGCTGAAATCGCACGCGGTTCGAGGTCACGCCGCCTAACTTATGTCGCGCAATACCTTTCAACTCAGAACGAGTCAATAATCTTCCAGGCGTTTTATCTTCACTTTGGGCATAGAGCGCTTCAGCATTAAAGGCGCGGCTGTCTATCCACTGATAATCAAACGCCACGGTATCGTTACGAACTTCTGTAATCGTACTAAAGAAAACAAAGGGGTCCTCACCATCAAAGGACAAGCCAATGCCGTTCCCTTGGTTCAGATAGAACAGGGCTTTCTTCAGGTCATCTTCTGTTCTGGCGTCGTTTCTCGCCCCCCAGCGGTCTTGAGCTTTGAGGTTCGTAATTTTCTCCTTTGCTCGTTGATAATGTTCTTTGGCCTCTACGGCCAATCCGCCTTTTCGCACGCCACGAAGCCATTGCAAATAGTCTCCGTACATCAGTTCAAGGGCTGGTTCTTCGGGATGCAATTTGATGGCTTGTTCATAATAGAAGGCCGCTCCAGGGTCTCCGGTCCGCTTCATAATTTCAGCAAGAATACATCGGCGATAGGGATAATCTGCCGCATCTTCAGCGAGTGGGATTGACAGCCGAGTTTCGATTTCTGCTTCATACTCTACCGGAGGAATTTGTCCTGCAAGCCATGCACAAGCATAGGGATCAATTCGCTCTTCGGCCCACACGAATGGGGCAGAAGAACAAACCCATATGGCCAAAAAAATTACACCAATTTTTGCTAAGCATATTCTGATGCGTTTCTGAACACCTCGGACAGAGTTTCGATTTCTATGGTTTTTCATTGCCACGCCCTATTCCCTTCTCCTGCATCTGAAATTTGCATGGTTGGCTTGTCATGTGAATATCGTTAAAAAATTTTGAAAATGCGTGTAAGACAGCGTGAGAAAATTCGATTTTTCTCAAAAAATTCGGTGGGAGAAACGACCATTGTTCAACCACTCAAATATGGGCGTTCCGGATCTTTGAGGGTTATACGATCAGATATTATTTAAAGGATCATGTCATTCACAAACCAATTTAACGACAAAAAGCTGGGGATTGTACCCTACCAACGTGAAATATTCAATGAGGATTGGTGAACTGAGGTCCTAACGCCATACCGTTCCTGCACTTCAACCATACCAGACTCGTCCTAGGTACACCCTCTGACGTTTAATCAGAATCCTTCTTTAAAAACAATGCCTTTAGACGTCCTTACTCGGTTGTCATCCCATCATTTAGACCCTTATACTATATCTTGAAGCGAGAAGGACAAATCTGTGATTTGCGTCTCACTTACCATCAAAAGAGATGGAAATTGCAAGCATACGAAGTATTTCATGTGGGGACAAATTTGTTGTCAGTTTGTCGTATTGTATACATTTTAACTTTCTGCACTTTGAGTGGCTGCTTATCAGGTGGCAATTTGAACAGCACGACCGTAGAGGATTCTTCCAATACGCGATATGGATGGTGGGTGGGGGAAAAAGGAAAAGATGCTGCTGTTGATATCGGGTTTCAGGGAAACGGTCTTCAAATGGAGATAGTGAGATCCCGCCTTGCAAAAATTAATAGCCCCGTGGGCTTAGGGTGGATACATAATTATCTCATACATGTACGGAACGAGTCTGACACCACACTCACGTTATTCAAGCCGGATGGCTCAGAATTACTCTTTACGAAAACAGAGTCTGGAATATTTACCTCGGAAGATGAGGATGGGCCTGTGATTCAACAACATGGTGATGGGAAACTGACTCTACAAAGTGAAAAAGGGCCTACGTATCGATTTAATTGGAAAGGCCGGCTTATGGAAATTGAGGGAAAGCAGTATGGACACGTCGTTTCATTAGCCTATGGCGGAGATGGATATTTAGAATCAATCCGTGACGCACAGGGACGTGTAATCACGTTCAATTATGATCCCGAAACCCATCGGCTGGCTTCTATTCAAGATGGAAGTGGGCGCTTGGCCACATACAAGCATAACGACCTTGGGCATCTTAAATCTGTGACAAATGCGGAAGGCATAACGAGTGAGTACATCTATGCTAGGAACAATAATCTCGAGGCCGTGACCTTCCAATAATACCGACATGTACGTGCCCTTCGAATTGCAAGATGTGAGAAGAGCGCTTCGGGCCACAGGTATAGACAAACAATTATCGTTCGCCAAAAAGACCAGTGTTTGATAGTGAGATGTTAGTATGAAAAGATTTGTCTTTACATTTTTCATTCTCAGTAGTCTTTTATTGTTTAACGTGCCTCCGGCACCGGCCCAAGGCACGCCACCCACAGAGAGTGGAACCAAAAATCTTGAGAGTAGTCCCTTCCCTTGCGGCCTCAGTGGTGGTTGCAACGAGAGCATTATCCAACCAGAATCTACGTCAGTAGAAAGTCGCACTCAGAAGGCTGAGGACACAAGAAATGCCCTCCCCTGTGGCTTGAACGGAGAATGCCCAGAAAACAATAGCAATGCAGCTCCCCCCGTCGTGGAAGACACTCCTGAGACTCAGGAAGATAATACCTTTCCCTGCGGTCTCAGTGGCGGCTGTAAGGAGGGCATTATCCAAGCCGAACCTGCCTCAGCAGAGAGTCGCACCGAGAAACCGGAAGACCTGCGCCAACCCCTTCCCTGTGGGTTAAACCGAGAATGCTCAGAAAACCCGAGCAGTACAGATCCTCCCATCCTGGAGAAGGCGTCTGATGAGCCTTTCAACGAGAGCAACTTTCCTTGCGGTCTCAGTGGCGGTTGCAAGGAAGGCATTATCCAAGCCGAACCCGCCTCGGCCGAGAATCGTCAAGAAAAAGAAGAGAGCAATACCTTCCCTTGTGGCCTGAGCGGGGGATGTGCAGAGGACATTATCAGCGCGGATCCCACCTTTATTCAGAAATCTTCGGAGCGACACGCGACCATTTTGCAAGCCCATTCACCTTCAGCAGCTGCGGGGATGGTCGCAGAAATTCTTATCCCCTATGACAATGCACTGGTTCGGGCAAATGTCCCCATTTTTGGTCGGGCTTATGGAAAAAATTTCAAGGAATACCGCATCGAATTTGGGGAAGGTAGCACCCCAGATGAGTGGACGATCATAGAAACCTCCAACATTCCTCAAACCCAAAATGTGACTCCCGACGAATTTTTATTGTCTGCTGATCTCTCAATTGAAGGCAATCTCGCGACCTGGGATACCGGGTTAAAGAATTACATCTATCTTCCCACCCATCCCAAGGACCACCCAATTAATTTAAAGGGAACCTATACGCTACGGCTTATCGTGACGACGTTGGACGGACAGACGGTTGAAGATCGCGTCACCCTACATGTTGCCAATGTCATCCCTAATGCTTGGGGAGGAAGAGCTCTGAGCTCGGATAAACACGTCAGTGTCCTCGTCCCTGAGCAAGCCATTACTTCTCCGTTCAGGCTTATTCTCATTCAACCAACCAACTTTGTTCCCAAAGAACCAGCACACGGAAAAACGCTCATTGGTCAAGTGTATGAGGTCAAAGAAGCAAACGAACAGTTTACGAAAAATGTTGTGTTAGAAATGACGGTGACGGAAGAGAATATCGGTGTGCCCGATCTTGGGAAGATGGCCATTTATGGCTATGACACCAGCAAACAAGAATGGAACATGCTGCCATCGTATCACCAGGTCAATCAGCAAAGTCTTATGGCGCATGTCACTCACCTCCATCCGTATTATGCTGTGATGTCCAGCAATGAAATGGGCGAAGGATCTCGTCCAAGTCCACTCAACTCTCCAGAGCCGACAGTTCACCGGGTGAAGGCAGCACCGATTTCCAGGCATTATCTTGTACAAGATACATTTGAAGAACATCTTGAACAATGGTCTAACCGGGATGGCAAGCATGGTGCGACTGTCAGCCTTGATACATCATCGACCTTTGATGGCACAAAGGCTTTAAAGATTGTCAATACTGAGGCGGATGGAAATTTTGCTGTGAACATACGATCCGAGCCATTTGACGCGAAAGAATTTTCTGTCGTGGAATTCGACTATCGAATGGAGTCAGATGTAAAAACCAGCTTTTATGCAAAAGTCTCCGGACGCTGGTACAAGATCGGCCTCACAGATGATCCCACAGAACTCAAAGACAAGCGAGTCAATATTGCAGATCTAGGAATGATTCCTGGAATTGTAGCTGACGACGCATGGCATACGGCACAGTTTAATCTCTACGATATGTTACGAACCAAAACCGGGCAAACAGTTGTTGAAGAACTCATCATGGCTGATTGGGATGTACCCGGGTATATGAAACTGCAATTCGGAAACAATCGCAAAGGCGCCACCTATTACGTTGATAATTTTGCTATCAGTCGAGAACTTTCTGCTGGATTCACAACCAACGATGATCTTATTCTCGTGGACAATTTCAATCAGAAAAAAAACAGAAATAATCTCAGACAGCACGCCTATACTTTTCAGGATTCAGATACTGGCGGTGGTGGAATAGTCCAATCATCTTTTAATGCAGAGGATGTATCAGGGTACGGACATTCGTTAGCCCTTTCCTACGATGTCTCCGCACCTAAGGCCTATGGGGGATATGTGACGACTCTCCCAAATCTTGACCTTCGAGGATTTCATGCTTTGACCTTTTCTGTGAAAGGCCTGGACGTTGGACAAGACCTCTTTGTTGGATTCCGAGATTCCATGGGCAACGAACAGAAAATTCCACTAAGCCTTTATCTCCCAGAAAAAATCGGGACAAATTGGAAGCACGTGTTCATCCCATTGATCGCCTTATCCAACACGATGAGTTGGAAGTCAATAGAGAATCTGAGTTTTTCCTTCTCCCATGCTACACCCTTGAAAGGAACAATCCTTCTAGACAATATCCAATTTCATAAACATGTTGATTCCTTGCACGTCGATAGCTTTGAACAATGGCGTGGGAAAAATTTACTTGGCGGTCCACATAGGACCTTTGCCAATGGGGCTGCAGCAGTTTCTGGCACGTATACAAAGGGATCTCCCAATGGGCTCTATCGGCTCTCTTATGGAGGAAACATTGGAAAAATTAATGCTTATGCCAGTGACCTCTTAACCTATGCAGGCTGGGCAACTCACTTAGGAGGGATCGACTGCTCCCGTTGTGCTGATATCACCTTTCGTGTACGCGGTGGACAGGGAGGTGAAAAACCAAACATCTACCTCGATGATGGAAATTTTCGATGGAGTGTTGATCTTGAGGATTACATAAGCATAACGACAGAATGGCAATCTGTTTCAATTCCATTGAAGGCGTTTTCGAGCCATGGAGTGGACTTGACTCATCTGGAGGAATTTCAAGTCGTGTTTGAGTGGGAACAAATGTCCAGCACTCTTTATCTCGACGATGTGTGGTTTGGGAAAGAATAGAGTCAACAATCATCAATACTTTGATAGATTGATTAAGTGTTTTGCTCTTTATTCGCTTACAGCCCCTTATTCTGACCTATTGGTTCAAACCCACCACTCATGGGTACTATTACTGGTAGAGTGACACATTTCCACGCGGCTAGCAGGAAATTCTGACAAGAAGTGACCTGACCAAGGTGTTTCTTTCACATTTACTGTACGCTCCCCTAATCGCACGCATTAGGATGATAGTGTTCAGCATACTTGTATGATTCTGATGCCTATGTTGGATTCTTTTTTATGGACAGGTGTAACACACGAAGGGGAGCAACGTACAAGTCCTACCATATCGGAATGGTTGTATGCCTCTTCCTCGTCATGCTTAGCAATGAAGTTACTGCGGCTCCAGATGAGGACATTGTAGAAGCATTTATTCCCCCAGCGATTGCCTATCAACCTCGAGGGTTTTTCCCAGGGTCTGAATTTGAGGCCTCAGCCCATTCCCAAATCACTGAAGAACTCAAACAGCTCCATGACCTTGGCTTTCAAAGTCTTGTCACCTATGGTTCCCGTGGGGCTCTGGGCTCTATCCCAGAGATGGCCAGAGCGGAAGGGTTTTCTGGAATGGTGATCATGGGAATTTGGGATATTTTTTCCCTTGAGGAATGGAACAATGCGCTGGCCCAACGGGACTTTGTCGACGGGTATTGCTTAGGAAATGAAGGTCTCTTTTTTTCTCGATATACCGTGAACGAATTAGAAGAGAAAATGGCTGAATTACGAAAGGCCACCCGAAAACCAGTGACAACGGGAGAACCCATCGACCTGTATCTGACGGGGCCCCATCGGGAATGGTTGTGGAAGCATTCAGATTGGTTGTTCCCCAACACCCATCCGTTTTGGGGGGGGAAGAAACATTTCCAAGAAGCTGTTGATTGGGTCCTGGCACGATCAGATTTTTTAGAGGGCTCAACGGGCAAAAAAATCATTCTCAAGGAAACGGGGCTTCCGTCTCAAACATCTCATCCTGAAAGTGAGGAAATGCAGGAAGCTTTCTTTGCAACATTGAACTCTACCGGAATAAAATTTGTGTATTTTGAAGCCTTTGACCAACCCTGGAAGCATGAATTATTTGGCCAACCCGAAGCTGAAGGCCATTGGGGATTGTATGATGCCGAGGGCCATCCCAAAAAAATCATCGAGTCCCTGGTGCGTTAAGAAGATTTATGCCGCTGAAAATATTTCTTACAGGTGTCTTCACTCTGAGTTGTCTTATGTCCTCTGTTCTGACAGGCCAAGCCACGATGGGAGGGGTTTCTCATGTCGGCCCTCTCTTCACGCCAGGTGACTCTTCTACCGCAATTCGTGAATTAATTGATCTTGAACAATCGGGGGATTTATTGGTCGCGAAACCTCAACATGGCCTCGTCGAGATGATTACACTCTATGCCCCCGGCCTCAACCAAGGACACCTTATTCTACGAGAACTCCTTACTCCAGATGGGCACCAAACATTGTTGCTTACAGCCCCTGCTGAGGTGACCGCTCAAGTCCAACGCGCAACACTCTATACAAAAGGGTTACCCGCCAATTTCGTCCTGCTTGAAAACATCAAAGGGGTGTGGCAAGAACGACGTCCGCAACCATTTGTGACAGAATCGGTTCAAGACGGGTCAGAGTCAACTCAGGTCGTCAGAGCCTTTTCAGTAGAAAACTTAGGATTTTACTGGCTACGCGAACCGACCCCAGGGAAACCTGGCTCATCTCACGCGCTTGAAGCCACATCTGCAAGAACCTTGATGGGTGGAACGCTGACATGGGGTTTCCTCCCCTCAATTTTTGGAATTTTGTTCTTTATGGTATTTGGAACTCTATCTCGATATATACACAAGAGAGAAAAGTTAGGTGAGTTATAGTCATGGCCTGGTCAGCAACGTGTATCTTCCTCATGCAACTCGGCTGCCTTTCCGTATTTTTCTCCTTTGCCTTTTTCAATTATTTGTATGCCTTTGCCAGTTTTCGAAAATCCACTATTCCGCGAACTCCACATAGCAGTGAAGAAGTGGCAGTGGTTATTGTGGCCTATAATGAAAAATTTGTATTGGAAAGGACCATCAGAGGCTCTGAAAATCTCAGTTACCCTCATCATTATACCGTGTTAGCAGATGATTCAACGGACCCCAACATTATCGATCAGATTCGTCAATTCGCCATTACGCGTGGCTGCAAACAGTTGTTAAATCATTCCTTTACCCAAGAAATTTTGACTGAATCTGGTGAGATCCGCGTCGAACCCATTGAAATTTGGGAATCCAAAGACTTTGTCTTGTTCCATCGCCCTTCTAAAGACGGGTTCAAAGGAGGGAGCCTTCAGAAGCTTCAAGCCTATCTCAAGCAACGTCAGACCAAATATATGTATTTATTAGATGCGGATTGGAGGCCTCAAACTGATGCCCTAGAACGGACATTAGAAGTCTTGGAGGCTCAAGATAATCTGGCCTTTGTTCAGACCAAACGCGTGGCCTTTCCATATGGAATGAATGTCTTTCAAAAATACATCGCCCTGTCTGAGGAAGCTTGTTACTATGTGGATTTTGAAGGACGACAAACTCTTGGACACGCAGCCCTTTTTTCTGGGTGTTGTACCTTGCTTCGTTTAGCCGCGATTGAAGAGGTCGGTGGATTTACACCGGGACATTTAACGGAAGATATCGATCTGAGTAATAAATTTTGGTTGGCGGGGTGGAAAGGGGTCTACTTAGGCAATGTATTTAATTATGGCGAGGTCCCTTTTTCACATGATCATTTTCGTCGGCAACAGGAACGATGGTGTGCAGGAACCGCAAGAGTCCTGCGAGAATACTCTTGGGCAATCATCAAATCCAAGAGGCTCTCCGTGAGTGCTAAATTATCCGCTCTCCGTCAAAATGCCTATTATGCGACCCCTCTCTTAACAGGGGCCGCCATTCTTTTAGGAATGGCGACCGTTTGGTGGCTGGCTACCGGTTGGAACTCCTATGCCGTTGAATACTACCTCTATTTATTAAGCTACGTGAAATTTCCCTTGGTTCTTGCGATCGGCTTCTGCTTCGTGTCAAATTTGATTCAACCATTGGTCATGGTTCTTTTTAAAAGACATTCCTATCGTGACCTTATCCATTTCCCCATGATGCTTTGGTACGGCTGGAGCGTCATTCTGACGTATATCCTGGCTAACGTGAAAGGCCTTTTCCGAATCAAACTTGACTGGTTTCGAACACCAAAATTTTTGCGCTACCAAGTTGAAACTTTTTCCGGCACAGCAATGTCTGTACGGATGATCAATCTCTTTGCCGGTGCCATTTTTGTTACTTTTTATTGTTTTGAAGGATGGGTATTTGGATGGTTTGATATGTGGGGCCTACTGCTGGTTCCAGCATTCCTCATTGCTTCCAGAAAATAAACACATTCATAAACTGAAGGATTCTCATTTTTGGCTTTCCCCAAAAATTGGCTTGTTTGAGGTACGCCACATTCTTATTCGAACACAATAGATAAACCAAATGTCAGGCTTTTTCACATATCTCGAATTCCACCTTCAGTTGGGTTTTAAACCCTTCGCTAGCCTGCTATTCGGTCCCATCATTTTTGTTGAAGGATGCTTTAGAGTCCACGGCACACACTTGTCACTTGAAAGGGCAACCATATGAATTCATGTCTATTCATCATCAATATGAAGAGAAAAAATTCCTTCGCATTTCCATCCATGCATTCAAGGTTTTCCAGAATGGTGGCGACAACGCCTCTCTTCTTTTTGTTCAAAATAACCGTAGTTTTTGGAATCTTGAGTGTAACCACAGGCACTTTCACATTCCCCTATTTTGCACAAGCAGAAAATTCTTCAGAGCATTTCCATTACCCCTCAGGCCATAACGACGAGAAGGAGAAGCTCGTCAGTATCTCAAATCCGAAAAGCCATTCAGTTGTGGGGAACGATGTCACACTATTGGGGAGGTATTCCGGAACAATTGCCGACGATATTTGGGTGATTATTTGGCCAGAAAAAAATTCAGGGGTAGGGTGGCCTCAATATAGTAGCCCTCAGCTAGGAACACCGGTCAAAAAAAATGAAAACCATTGGTCCGTGAATGCTCATTTTGGAGATCCGCCACAAAATTATGAAATCGCAGTCTATTCGGCCTCCCAATCAGCGTCTTCTTTTCTTCAACAACAGTTCAAACAGAACACTAGTCAAGGAAAAGTTTACCAAGGCATCCGTCTCAATGAACTTCCTGATGGTCTCGTTGAACATGATAGGGTCGTTGTGAAAAAGGAGTTCAAACAGGGTCACTCTGCCAAATCAATGCCCTTATTAAAAACGATCCAAAGTGACCTTATCCAAGAAGAAGTCAAGACAGGGTTCACCTACTATAAAGATCAATACAGTAAGAATGAAGTCTATTTTTGGTCCGAGATTGCTGGCTGGTTTGTTGTTGACGCGATTAACCGACACTACACCAAAGGACAAGATGTCAATCAAATACTAGACCTTGGTTGTGGATTCGGAACCTTACTTGCGTATGCTACAACGATTTACGGAGCAGAAGGAATCTGTTTGGATATCCTTGATAATTTTGGGTCATATGGCATCAATAATTTTAACATTAAATATCATTTGACCCATGTTCAAGCTGACATTGAACGAGACCCCTTACCTGGCGAAAAGCAATTTAATGTGATCATTATGACTGAAGTCATGGAACATTTAAATTTTCAGCCAGTCCCAACCTTAAAAAAAATATACAATGCGTTAGCGCCAGGGGGATCTTTTTTCCTCTCCACACCGGATGCGGATATTGGATGGGGACGGAATTACAAACATTATAAGCAGCTCTCAGATTTACCAAACCTTGACGAAAAATCCAAATGGACAGATGATCATATATGGCATTACAACACTGAAGAATTAAAAATGATTTTAGAAAGCGCCGGATTTACTATTAAAAAATTCGATCACTCATTTAATCCAGCCAAAGAAGGATTTGGTAATTTCAATGTATGGTTAACGAAATAGAACGACGAAACGCCCCTTTTATCTGACTCCGCTCATCTACGTCTACAAATTATCTACGTGCAATTCTCACAACGTTTGACTGACCCTTCGCTCTAGGCCACCCTGGAAACACCAATCCCTCCTCGAGTGAATCCACAGGGATAGCCACAGCCCGGAGATCAAACACTTTTCCAATATGAGCAGACCCATTCTCTCCAAGATAGATAAACGTTTCCCACTCACCGTTGGGATGAACGGTGGGTTTGGGCTGAACCCAAAAATCCCTTGTTTCAAGAGGACGAACCACAACCCACACTTCGGAAGATGGGTGAGATACGGTGCCAACAACTTTGGTTCTCCATTCACCTAAAGCCCCATTGATCGGCGCAATGATTTCAAGAGAGACACCAGAATCTTGCGCTTGGTCAGCAGCCAATACGGTCATAGGCAAGCATAAAGTTCCCATCAAACAATAGACTATCAAGCGTAGACACATTTTAGTTGTCCTAGAGTAAATTGAGAGGATTAACAAATCTTACAAATGAAATGGAGAGCATTTGTTCCCCAAATGAACGTATGATCTGAGCGTATCGAGGTGCATACATCGCGCTATTTTAACTCATGGCGAACATAAACAGAAAGGGTAGAACGAACGACAAACGAGGCGAATCCGAAGAAGAGAGCCGGAGCACAATGATGAGCCATTGAAAAAGAAGACGCCTATGGAAAAATCAAAATACCCTTAACCCTTACAGGTAGGTTTTGCCTATACAGATTTGAGCTCAGGTGCCCAGTTAAATGTAAAAATAATCGGAAGCAACAAGAAGTAGCAGATGGCCCCAATTGTGAGAGTCGTGCTTATTCCAAAAGCCATACTTGTTGAAACAGCTCCGACAGAGGCAAGGACCCCGGCCGCGCCACTTATACCCCAAAACCATGGGATTGGCATTCGATCTATCGCAGAGATTAATCGCATGCCAGTTGGAAACCCGAACCCCATTAATAGCCCCGCAGGAGCAATTGTAGCAACACAAAGGATTGCTCGATGAAAAAGACTGTCCCCCCCAAATACGAGAAAAACTTCAGGGAGCCAGTATGGTAAGGCAAAAAGATATCCTGCTGTCAGGATAGACCATGTGGCGAATTTCCAGGCTCGGTCAAGGACAACGATATCGGAGAGAAGACTCCCTACACCATTTGACAAAATAAGGGTAAATAACACCACACTGAGAGAGACGGAGTGCCCAAGAAGTAGACTCATCCGTTGCAGTAAACCGATCTCCACCACCATAAAACCAATACCGAGAAGGAGAAAATAAACGGTTCCTCCAACAACAAGTTTTCTTCCAGCATTTCTAACTGCACTACGAAGTGGCAGCAGGATAGTTAAGAGGACCAACGCAAGGGACACCATGAACAGAAAAAGTAGCGTGGCTATGGCAACGAGATTGCCACGCCGTATTCGACCCGCCTTTGATCCTTGTTTCATGATATTTTTAGCCATGGAGAGGGTTTCTAAGGGTTTGCTTAAATCTAATTGATTAAAAAAGTAGGGTCGATCGTCAGTCGCCGGGGTCAGGTCAAATTTCTGATTCGCGGTAAAGTCTTTAAGCTCCTCTCGGCCCCTGGCCGTGACAATGGTCTCAAACATCTCAAAACTCGATTCAGCAGATGGATGAACGAATACCCCATACCGGTAAAAGGAGGTGGTATTGTTTAATACCGTCAAGTCATCTTGAGAAAAAGGGTGGCGTGAAATAAGCAGAGTCGCAATGTTCTTCGATGTTGCCAAAAAAATATGCCGCTCAGGCGCAGAGACCCCAAGCTCTAATAGTGAGGCCACGGCCAAGCTCAACAGTCGGGTCGTTTCTCCAGGTACTTCCGGTGTAAACCAGCGACTCACTGAAAACACACCTTGAGGACTGAGTCGCTCAAGAAAAATCTTCCAGGCCTCTACTGTATACAATCCATTTTCGCTGAGGGAAAATGCCCCCGCCTCAGTTGCAGCCCAAGTATCGTTAAGGTTCATCTGGATGACATCAAACGTGTTGTCTGTTTGGAGAAACCAACTTCGTCCCTCATCGACAATAACCTTCACACCTTCAAGTTGCGTGAGATTCGTAAAATCCGAAAATTCTGGGTCTTCGGTGAGGAGTTTCACGATAATGGGATTGCTTTCAACTGCAGTAATATCACGGTACCCAAAAACAGCTGCAGATAGGATATCTCGGCCACCACCCACACCAATAATGGCTGCACGCTCTCTGCCTGGTAAATGAAACGCAAGGTTCGTCACATCATATTTTAAAAAACCAACATTCTTAAGATCTCCTGAAAAGCGAATAGCCACAGACCCAGCATCTCCATCAATATGTACCCTTCTTTGATCTACGGCAACGTCATTCAACGGAAAGCGAGGCGATGGGCCCCACAAATGAGGGGCTGTCAGTCCCATGGGATACACCGCAATCCGTGAAAGACTGTTCCATTCCATAAAAATAGGCGGCTTGGCACTTTCAAACCGACCTTTGACCACGAGCGGCTGAAACCCATAATCCGTGAGACCGTTGAAGATTGCACACACGATGAGACCAACAAAAATCGTTACTCGATGTCGAAGGATCCCATGAAAAGTGGGAAGAGTGGAGGGCACAATTCGATCAGGAAAACAAGCAAAACATAACGAACCGCCGGCAGCGATGACTGATGTCCAGAGAATGGCAGATGGGGTATCAGTATGTTCGAGGAGAAACAAGGCTCCCAAACAACCTGCGGCAGCGCCCACTAAGTCAACTCCATAGACACGACCAATCGGAAAGGGACTGCGGGTTAACGCAATGCTCACGACAATGCCAGAAAAAACAAAAGGGATGGCGAGGCACAATGCCAGCTCTACCCATGTCCAAATAGAATTAACCGAATACCAAACGATCGGCGCTAAGTTCATCTGAATCATAAAGCAAAGCCCAGTCGCTACGGCAAAGGCCGCACTATAATGTGCCAAATCAAAGAATAAGGTCTTTTCGGTGAAGCGATCGCGGTGGACATAGACCCAGACAGCCCCTGCTGTGAGACCAAACATCGCGGTGCTTATGGAAAAAAAGGCGAGGTGATACCATGTCACGACAGAAAGAATCCGCGTTTGAATGATCTGCAACATGAGCGTACATGAGGTAACCAAAAACAACCCAATATAAAATAGAAATGGCGACACAGGAACTCCTTAGGGATTCTGGGACACGATGATTGCTAAATGACCACGAATATTTGAAATCACCAGTGTATTGCCCATCCCTAATAACCCAGAACAATTGAGAGAATAGTGCACATCAGCGTATCTCATAACAATCAAGTCACATGTATTTCTGGACAAAGAGAGTAGGCGTGAACGTACGTCATGACTATATGATACCCAACTCCATACTTTACGCATCGATACGTACTAAAAACAATTGACAGGATCTTCTGGGAATCTCATTAAGGATGTCAGGGACTTAGTCAACAAACGGATTATGGCTTTGCTTTGAGACAACGATATATGGGACCAGGCATCAACCAAAGGAAAGGCATCTCCCCATGTAACCAGGACAAGCTCGCTTCAATTCTCCTGTTGTTTTTCCGAAAAAGTGGACGAAACCTTCACCACCTTTTTGAGCAGGAGCATTCTCATGATTCGGACGTTTCCTTTAATGATACTCTTGTCAATTCTGGCTTTTCAAAGTACGCCTCTATTGATAGTGGACTTGGTAGGCGCAAGTCCAGCCTCTACCAGTACCAACAATCATTTTTTCATATTAAACCCATAAACAAAACCCACCCGCCCTCGTTGACTACTCGCCTTCAGACTTCGACCCCCGTCACGGAGAAAATTTTCATCGCCCGTCTCCGTTGTCCATTGAAAAAGATCTACGCAAACTTCGACCAGTCTTTGATGGGCTCGTTGTCTATAGCTACCATCCAGATGTCACACCGGTCATTCTTGCAAAGGCCAAGCAGCTTCATTATCGTGCGGTCGCACTAGGAATCGGGAACGCACGATCAACAAAAGAAATTAATGGAATGGTCGCACTCATTCACCAATATGCTGACTCTATGACGCTTGCTCTGTGTTTCGAAAATGAAGGAATTTACTTCCATCGCTATACGATAAAAAAATTTGGAAGCTCAGAATATGATCCGAGTTGCTCTTGGTCCAAACAACCAGATTCCCATTACAACCAGCGAACCTTGGGAGAGCTATCTAGATTCTGCACTCTATGCCTTTGGAGACTTTTTAGCGCCGAATTTACACCCAGTGTGGGTAAAGCCTGCTTTACCAGCAAAAGATGCGGTTGTCTGGGTCAGAACTCAAGCCATATCGTTAATGGAAAAAGCCAATAAACCCGTTCTTGTCAAAGAGACAGGATTTCCTCATGCCGGGGAAAGGCATTTCACCCCAGAGACACAAAAAAAATTTGGGACATGTATCTCATGGAGGATTGGTTAGTCTATTCAAACTCAAAACCGCTCATATGGACTTCCTTTGCCACATCATTCGAAGCCTTCTCATTACCCTGGAAAGCTGAACAAAGTGGGGAACCCATAGAAGCTTCATGGGGCCTTATGAGCAAAGACCGTCAACCATTTCCCGCATTCTATAGTTGGCATCAAGATACCTCACCTCATCAAAATGAGTAGTACCAATTGCTAGAATGATCAACCATACCTAGCCTATCATCAGCGACGAGACTTTTCAAAAAACTAGTCAGTCATGTTGTGCGCTTCCTCGTCAAGCAGACTGTTGAAAGCTAGCGATTTTTTAATGCTGTTTTGCCATACATACTGAGACTGTTGAATATTAACTATTGCCATGAACAAATTCGGCCCTGGTAACCGCCCCTCTCAAATCCTTCGGGCCTGTTCAAAAAAGCTCGTCCAGCAAGGCCGCAGCCCATTTGATGCGCGGAACATACCTTCAGTACGTGAGCACGGCAAATGGGCAAGAACGCCGCTGGCGGCTTATTTCAATAGGCCCATACAGGGAACAGCCCCGTGCCAAGTTTCAGGCACAAACACCGAGAGGGTAAGCAAAGGGAGTCTCGGCATTTCGTCCAGAATAGGTGGTGGTTGAGTCCAAACTGTCGATAGATACGGCAAATCTGTTTGTGGTTCCAGAGATGACCCGCAACCCGTATGAGAACAGGATATTTCCACACACCCCATCGCCAATACGCCTTAACTAAATCCTTCAAAGCATTCATCACTTTCTGATCCCGAGTCGGCCAATCTCGTAGTGTTTACAAACACAGGAACCAATCGAGTCTGACCGCCTGGCAACTCCACACAATGGATGATCCTTGAAGGCCATACATAATCTTTGCTGCCCTCATTGTTGCAGAAAGTGTTAGAGCTGTTATTCAATCAAATCCTCGAGCCCGCGATTTCCTAAGACCAGATCCGCATAAACTCATTCGAGTTTCATCAGTCCATTTCCGACCTCCCTGAAGCGATTCAGATCTGACATTTCGAGACGATCGAATTTCGCCTTCAACTTTGACTACCTCGCATGACTCATCTCAGATTCTCGGCACAAGTCTTTGGCCTTCATGCCGACGTCCACCTGCTGCAAGATTGCGTCAATTTGGGTTTCGCTGAATCGAGACCTTTCCATAAGATTCTCATCGGCAAATAATACAGATCGCTCTACGTTTCGCTTGTCCAAATTTGAGGGGAACTCACAAGCTTATCCGAAAAGGTACAACCTCTATCTATTTGGATAACAATATTTAGATTCTCTAATATTAGAATGGATTGGCGAATGTGAGGGTAGCAAACAATTTCGTAATAATTTCAATCTGTTGTTTCTGAATATTTCTACAGAAAGAGAAAAAACTTAAAGGCATGTCTTTTGCTTTTTCTTAGTGAAAATACTCGTTTTCATTTAACCCATTTAAGGAAAAGCCCATAATGCTAAACAAAAAACAACTTCAAAAAATGAAGGACGATGGGCGATGCGTTGGTCCCGTCAAACCAGATGATGCTGAAGCCCTCGGTCCCTTACAACTCTTACCTGGAACATGGAAGAGTGAAGGCCGCGGATGGAACATGATTGCACTGCCGTTCGCAACACCAGCACCACCTGCAGGGTTTAATTTTAGGGTATTGATGAACCAATACAATGAAACGCTCAAATTCAGCTTAGTGGACAAGGGTGTGCCAAATCGTGGCATTCAGGGGACTGGTGCGACTACAAATATTGATCAATTTTTGGTCGCGCTGGATTATGAGCAGAGTATTAATCAAGTCGCCGTTGATGATTTCCCAGAAAGTGACAAAAGAGGGGCCTTAGGGGGAGCTATCCACCATGAGCCAGGTCTGTGGCTGCACATGACCGACGAAACCACCAATGGTCTCGACATCGCGCGTCTTGCCACGATTCCGCATGGTGACTCATTATTGGCGTTGGGCAAAAGCCAAGAATTGAATGAGCCACCACAAATTCCAATCCTCAATGGGTTACCCATAGGCGTCGGGCAAGATGTTCAAAACAATCCCTATCTAGCACCGTACAAACACTATATCGACAATCCTTTCTTTGGCACCGTTCCAGAAAACCTCCCAAATTTTCCAGGTTTTCATCCTTTGGATTTGAATGCTATTCTTAAATTTGCCAATGAGGGTGTGAACATTGTTAGGACTACCACGCTGGAGGTCGACACCACCTTGGAGGATGCGGGCGTCTTCAATATTCCCTTTATTGTTAAGCAAGCCAACGCCGCCTCCATGAAATCCACGTTCTGGATTCAGGAACTGGCTGAGAAGGATAACTCGGGAAATCCAAAACTTCGCCTGCAATACTCACAGGTGGTCATTCTTGATTTCTTTCCACGTTTTGACGGGCTTCCCGGCCTTATTCGATGGCCGCATGTGAGTATCAATACGCTGGAGAAAATGGACTGAACCTTTTTGATAGGTCTAATATGAAGAACTGGCAGGAGCACAAATATCTGTGCTCCTGCCTTGTTAGTATTGCGAGCAGTCGTTATTTCAATCATATAAGCTCTGATCGTTTAGCGACCAGCGGGATCACGGCTGTACCTGATTGGTGTTCGTACATCTGCGAAGTAGACGGACTATCAGTGGGGATCGTCGCAACAAACTCCGCCATTGTAGGGGTCACAAGAGAATGGACCATAAAGATGGCATGTGAAGCATCTGTCATGTATACCCTGAGAATAGGCTTTTGAAGACCTGATTGTATCTCAATTACCGAGAGGAATTTGCCATGGCTTACAATCCGACGTTCATTAAAAATGTAGAGATCCCATTACCAATGTTGACTCCTGCTACGTTGCATCAGTGCTTCAATGGCGGAAGACCACTCGATCACACGAACTTCTCGACAGTCTTGAACCAGGTGCGCGGACTCGCGGTGTATTCGGCACACAATATCGACGGGAAGCAACTCCTCAAGAAGGGACCAAAGCGCACGGGGTTCACCCTTGACCCACTGGTTAAGCCCAACTCGCTGCAGGTAGACAACAATCGTGGATACAAAGGGTTTCCCAAACAGGAGGACAACCCATGGGATGCCGGACACCTTGCGAGAAGAAGAGCACTGCACTGGCCAAATAAGGCCACTGCGATCAAAGCCAACAAAGAATCTTCTTATTGGACCAATATCGTCCCACAACATCACCGCCTCAACCAGGGGCCATGGTCCAAGGTTGAAGACTTTATTCTCAAGTTAGCTGATGAAACCGATAAGCGCGCCAGTGTTTTTACCGGCCCAGTCTTTACCGATTCCGATCCACCGATTGTTAACAACCTCGGGGAGTTACCAATCCGTATTCCAGCAGGATTTTGGAAAGTTGTCGCCATCAAACATCAAAGTCACCTGTGTGCTGCTGCGTTCCTTCTTTGGCAATGTGATGTCCAGTCAGGACAGCCCATCAAGTTCGATCCCGTCCTGGAGCAGGTTCGCCTGAACACAGTCGAGTATCTAGCCGGGTTGTTCTTTGATAAAAAGCTAAGGAATGCAGATCCCTTACGGTTTAAAGGACCCAACGCATCCTGCGTCATAGCAAATGCTGGAAATATTACTCTTTAAGCTAAAATATACACACTCCTAAATTGTTCAACAAAAGATTAGCCCTTGTGACAGCCGTGAAGGCAAACACGTTGGACGGAGTCGCGTCGCACTCCTTACAACGTAGAATTATGAGCCTGTTGGCGATGAATGGGGAAAGTGATAGCACCATTGCGGCCTTGTTCCGGCATAACGGCACACATGTGATTCAACAGTACACTGGCCTCTCCCCTACTCATCCGAATCGGACCATTGAAGGTATATAAATTTTCACGGAAGGGGCGGAGAAAGCGAATCAGAGATCGGAGCGGGTGAGTCCGAGGTTGGAGAGACGGTCCTCAAAAAAACCGTCACAGAAACCGTGATGAAGCCATTTTCGGGGGAAAGGAATATTTCCTAAGTGATTGATTGTATTGGTCGGGGCGAGAGGATTTGAACCTCCGACATCCTGCTCCCAAAGCAGGCGCGCTACCGGGCTGCGCTACGCCCCGACAGATGAAGTAACCTGAAGTCGTTGTTTTAGCAAATCGATTGCTAATTTTAAGGCCAACCCTCGGTGACTGATTCCATTCTTTTCAACCAAGGACATTTCAGCCAATGTTTTCTGGGCCGTTGGTACATAGAATATGGGATCATACCCGAAACCTTGGCTCCCGTAAAACCTATCAGTAATCTGACCCAGCAGCTCGCCTTCTACATGTTCGGTTTGGCCTGTTGGGTTAGAAAGCGCCATGACCGTGACAAATCGAGCTCCACGTTGTTCTTGAGGAATTCCCTTTAGCTCTTTGACTAGCTTCTGACAATTATCTGCATAGGTAGCCGCTTCACCAGCGTAACGGGCTGCATACACACCAGGGCGACCATTTAATGCCTCAACTTCTAACCCTGTATCGTCCGCTAAGGCCCAATGGCCTGTTCCTAGTGCGATTTCCTTAGCTTTTTTTACCGCATTTCCCTGACAGGTCGCACCATCCTCAATAACCTCTGGCAAATCAGGGAAATCCTCAAGCGAGAGAAATGTCATGGGCAACTCGTCAAGCAAAGCCCGTATTTCTTCAACTTTATGTTGATTCCTGGTCGCCAAAACCACAGTTTTCATGCCTAGATCCAATTTAGTTCAGGCTTCCTATTAATCCTTTTTGGATAGTGATCAATTCTTGAATACCACTCCAGCCTAAGGCGACAAATTCATCCAAATCCTGCTTGGAAAATGGGGCAGCCTCTGCTGTACCCTGCACTTCCACCATGCGTCCATTGCCGGTCATCACCAGATTCATATCAACATCGGCTTGTGAGTCTTCTTCATAGGCCAAATCTAAACGAATTTCGCCAGCAACCTTTCCAACACTAATGGCTGCCAAATAGTCCAGTAAGGGACATTGTTTAATACGATTTTTGGCTTTCAACGTCGCAAAGGCATCAGCTAAAGCAATAAAAGAGCCGGTAATTGAGGCCGTTCGTGTACCACCATCAGCCTGAATGACATCACAATCAATCCAGATGCTCCGTTCTCCCATTTGATGCATATCAGTGACCGCCCGAAGCGCACGACCAACCAACCGTTGAATTTCCAACGTGCGCCCACTTTGTTTTCCTCTGCTGGCTTCGCGAGACATACGATCGTGGGTGGAACGGGGGAGCATGCCATATTCTGCGGTAATCCACCCTTGTCCCTTATCGCGTAAAAATGGCGGAACTTTTTCTTCAACGGAAGCCGTGCAGACCACTTTCGTCTCCCCCATTTCAATGAGCACTGACCCTTCCGCATATTTGGTAAACGGGCGAGTGATTTTCACAGGCCGAAGGTCACCTGGGCCTCGATTATCAGTTCTGACAATATCAGACGGTGGCAAGAGGAGAGTTCCTTTCAGAAAATATCAGTAAAAAATGGAGACGAATTATAGAGAGCACTTTCTGAAAAGACAACACAAATACTGGTGACTTTAGACAATAGGCTCTTTACAAGGCACTTTCTTGCACGTACATGGCAGCCAAAGCCTCCAGTAACACACGTGAATGGTTCTATCTCGGCTTTTGGCGCTTTCGAACGATCCGTTTGGCAATGAGAGCCCCCACAATGAGAAGAACGATGGAAACAATAAATTCCGTTTCGTAAGGAAAATTATATGGCATACCCTTGGCCTAAAATTCGTAGAGCACTCCAAACTCGAAGCACCGATTATCGTTCATTGACTGCAATGGGTGCCCATGATAAATTCGGATTCCTTCCAACGCAACCATGCACGATCCTCGCTCACTCAATGACCAAGTAGATTCTCTTCGAGCCCAACTGGGCGATCGCGGAACCGATGTTCCGTGGGGCACCATTCAGGCCCTCTCTGAACAACGTCGGAGTCTAATTCACCAAGTAGAAGAGAACCGCCATCAATTAAAACAAGGATCTGAAAAAATTGGCGAACTTAAACGAAACAAACAGCCAGCCGAAGAACACATGGCGACTCTTCGGCAAGTCCGCGAACAGATACATTCTTTAGAAGCAGATCTACGTGCGGTGGAAGAACCACTGCATCAACACGCCCTCAATATTCCCAATCTCCCTCATGAAACCGTGCCCCCGGGGAAAGGTGAGGAAGAGAATCAAGAAACTCGTCGATGGGGCGAACCACCCACATTCGCCTTTACTCCACGATCACATCACGAGCTTGGAGAGACATTAGGTATTTTAGATTTTCCACGCGCGACTAAAATTACGGGAGCCCGTTTTTCTGTTGGTATCGGCCTAGGCGCTCAACTGGAACGCGCCTTAGCCAATTTCATGCTCGATCTTCATACTCAAGAGCATGGGTATACCGAAGTCTTACCCCCAGTTATCGTCAATCGCTCCAGCATGACCGGGACCGGACAGTTACCAAAATTTGAGGAGGATGCCTTTCATTTATCAGCGGAAGATTTCTTTCTTATTCCAACAGCGGAAGTACCAGTTACCAATCTTCACCGAGACGATATACTCGACACCGCTCAATTACCTATTCGCTATGTGGCCCATTCTCCATGCTTTCGTCGAGAAGCGGGCTCGTATGGAAAAGATACTCAAGGCCTGATTCGAGTGCATCAATTTCAAAAAGTCGAACTGGTTAATTTTGTCCATCCCGATCAGTCATATGAGGAATTAGAACGGTTAACACAAGCTGCAGAAACCATATTGCAAAATCTCCAATTACCCTATCGAGTCATGACCTTGTGCACCGGTGACTTAGGATTTTCAGCCGCCAAAACCTATGACTTAGAAGTCTGGCTTCCCTCTCAACAGCGTTATCGAGAAATCTCGTCCTGTAGTAATTTTGAAGCATTCCAGGCGAGACGAGCCAATATTCGGTTTCGGACCAAGAAGGAAAAACCGCAGTTTTTACATACCCTCAATGGCTCCGGACTAGCCATTGGACGGACAGTCGTCGCCATCCTCGAGAACTACCAACAAGCCGATGGATCGGTTACAATTCCAGAAGTCTTGCAACCCTATCTGCGTGGAGTCACAAGCATTCAACCTCCAAGCTCATCATAATCAACATTTCCAGTCCTGAATTTTCGGAGGGGTGTCTGAGCGGCCGAAAGAACCGGTCTTGAAAACCGGCGTGGTGCAAGCCACCGTGGGTTCGAATCCCACCCCCTCCGCCATATTTTTCAATGGGTTGCGCAGTCGGCTTCTCCCACTTCCAATCAAGCGTTTTTGTAATCTTTTTTGGGTGAGTAGGCCTGAGGGATTTCACCTCAAGTCCCTCAGACCGACTCACCCGTCAGGGATAGCTATTCAACAATCTTCACGTTTGTGGGCGCCTTCGGTGGGATCGTGTCTCCTCCCTCTGATGATGCACTTTGAGATCGAATAATTAACCCACCCGGTGTGGTTGGCGGAACCGTATCTGGATGTTGACTTAAAGTGAGGGCAAGGCAAAATTCAAGTGTCGAGATTTCGTTCACGGCAAGAGAGCTGGGATCGGTCCCATATTTTGAGGCCAACTTCTGGCAAAGGGCCGCATCAAGTTCGATGACGTTGATTTCCTTAGCCAGAATACTGCCAGAGAAGATCACTAAACCAAGAACTGTTGCCTGGAATATTGCTTTCATCATCATTCTCTCCCTCCGTGTTTAGTCTCACGATTAAGTGGTGCTTTCTCTAGAAGTTTCCAACCATACAGAAAACACTAAATAAAAGGAATAGAAGAATACTTTGTAATATTTGGAAGAATTGGATATGGTGGCCATGTCTGCCTTCTTTAAAAAGTGAGGAGTTTCCATCCTCTCTCTTTCTTCATTGGTATTGTGATTCCTATGTATCTGGTGATTCTCTTTATACCCTTTTACATTACCTTAAGCGCGTTTCAGTCGGGAGAGACAGAATTGGAAGCCTTGCCCTCTCATGATACGGACAAACTAAAGATTCAAATTCAAAAGAGTCTTGAGAGAATTTCGAGGATGGAAGAGGAGTTAAAGCAAATCAAGGAAGATGTCTTCTCTCTTAAGCATAGAAATGATGCGGGTGATATTAAGACTCAGTGGGAGGCAGACATAATACCGTTATGCCGCCGAACCATAGAAGGCCGGTATCCCTTCAGTGAACCCAATCAGAGAGATTCTGCCCTAGGAGATGTTCATTACTTTTTTCATCCAGAGAGCCTATTATGGAAATTCTTTGAAAATGAACTTAAGCAGTACATCCACCAGAGCCACGATAAATGGGAGGTGGTAACGTATAAAGGCCAGCCATTACTTCCCCTCACGCCACAAAGCTTAGAATGGTTACGCACTACTCGATTCATCAGTGAAAGCCTAGGCAGCCTCCAGGTCAACTTTTCTCTTCTTCCGTATCCCGACCAAGGGCCCTCAGCGATGGTGGTGCAAGAGACCCGATTAACCATAGGGGGACAAACCTTGGGCTACCAAATGGGGCATCCAGAATGGAAAGACTTAATTTGGCCAGGAGCTGAGAGAGCAGAAGGGGCGACCCTCCAGGTTAATGTAAATGGTAGATGGGAAACTCTAGAATTTCAGGGATCGTGGGGGTGGTTTCGCCTCCTTGAGAACGCGCAACTTACACCAATAGATGACCGAACGTTCAAAGTCCTATGGAAGTTTGAATCCCAAGGTGGTCTGCCCCTGCAGATTCGCTATGACCTAAAGGTAGACAATGCATGGAATCCTTTTCTTCCTGGGCTTCTTTCCAAATTTTCTTGTTTACAGAGTCTTTGGTGAATCGTTGACATCTCCGAATCCAAAGCCCTCTATTGCTTTTTTTCACAATATACTCAAGAACTTTAAGATCTACATTCTGCCTTATTGGGGGTGGGCTATAGGAATGTGAAAAACATGCCAATAGAAGAAGCTATCAGGCGATTAGTCAAAACTCTTGAAGGTGGGATTTCGCTGCAGCTGGCGTTGGTTAAATAAGGGAAGACAATTCGGTACGAGTCGAACCTGTAGACAAGGTGGCTTCTGCCGATGCCTGTGAAAGAGCCAAATGAAGAGAATCACACAGGCGACGCTCCCGGTGAGCCATGCCCAGGCGAGGCTTAGATCCAGAAGCACAAGATGGCTCCCGCGATAAGAGTTAACCACACACAAAGCTCTTGTGAAGATTCCTCTCCCGCACTTTGATGGTCATCGTGTTTCATACCGTGACTCCTTTCTTTGGTGTCTTTACGGTACTCACCACATTTCAGCTCCCGCCATAACCCAAAGGAAGGAGACTCTCCTTATTGATGAAAGACAGAAGAATTATTTAGGTGGGATCCACCCCAAAAAGGCAAGAATCTGCGGTTGTAGTGAATAAGGCCCCCATTTGTGGGGTCGCAGATGCTCTGGTGCGTTCTGATACGATTCCAGTGACGAGTACCGGATCCCCCGGCTTAAATCCGTCCGGACGCCGCGCCCTCGCCTACGGTAGTGGACGGGGTAATGCTATTTTTCGCGTATCTAACACAAGGAAAGCCTAAACCTGACGGATGCGAGACGCTTGAGGTTCGATTCTTCATACCAGGATTTGGCAATACGGTTTGAAGTATTTGAAATCTATCCTAACGTTATTGCAATCAGATACGATCGTATACCCATTCAGATACATCTCCAGGCATCGGAAATCATCTCCGCCTCGCCTCATCTCTCCGGGTTCTTTCAATGAAATCAATCAGTTGGCGGCCTGACACTTGAATAGCCCAAGATGAATAAGGAAATGGCATACCGGTTGCTTTCTAAGCAAGTAAAACATGAATCACTAGATTCCATATTCAAGAAAGGACGGGAACCAATGGATGCAAACACATTTCTTAAAATTCCTATCAGATCGATGGATTATGACACACCTACCCCCACCTATCCGTTGCGATCCGACAGTCCAGGGGATCTCTACTGCGGATGGTGCTTACATAATATTCGCTTGGTTTGTCGCACGAAGACCGGAGTGATCTGTGCAGATTGTGGGCAAAATTTAGACTTTGCCCCTCAATCTTTCGTTGATTAGAGCTCATAAACAATAACATCTGACGCTTTAGTCACGAATTCATTCGCATTCATGCAAGCGTAAATGGAGGAGAGTGATGACCCAACACAATCGACCCTTAACGTATGATGAAAAAAAAGCTGCCGAAGCAGCCTTCACAGGATTACTCTTCGACCCTGGATGGTCCGACGTGGCGCGAAAAGTGTATTTGGGCATTACCTGTGTTATCGAGAAAAAACGCAAAGAAGCCTATCATGAAATACGGCCTTACCAACCACTTCAGATCAATGAGGTTTTGCTTCCGTTCGCTTGCCCATCGACAAAGCCACCCATTGAAGAAGAGGGAACAGCGTACCCTTTCCCCTTCGGCAACAGACCCTTTTTCTCATCTCGCTCTTTTTAGGTAGACTCCAGACCTTCTGGCCGATCATTCCTCGGATAATTAACCCTACATTAGATAAAACAGGTTGGGGAATGTCGGGGATGGAGACAGAGAGATCAACTTTTCTAGACGGGAAAATGGTCTAAAACCACTCGCCATTTAATTTGACATGAAGGTTTCTTGGAGTAAGGCCTGTAGGCCATCTTTCAAGTCTGTCATCGTGGTGTGATCAACTAATGAACGGAACTTCTGATTGTTGGCTTCAGAAAATGGAATATCCCCTGTCCGTGCCGATCGATTCACAATTTCTAATGGGCGGTCAACACAACGAGAGAGGACGTCAATGAGGCCCAGCAAGCTTATGCTCTTTCCCGTAGCCACATTGCACACCCCAGTCATTTCATGTTTGAGAGCCTCAACATTAGCATTCGCGACATCTTTGACGAAAATGAAGTCTCGCGTTTGTGCCCCATCTCCAAAAACAGAGAGCGGTTCATGCTGTTCAATCATGGAAATAAATTTGCTGATCACCCCGGCGTAATGGGAATTCGGATCTTGTCGAGGACCAAACACGTTAAAATATCGGAGCCCCAAGAGAGACAGCTTAAACTCATGAGCAAACAAGTCTGCATATTGATCATTCACCAGCTTTTCTAAGCCATAGGGCGAACACGGTTGCGTGACATCTGTTTCAGATAAGGGCAGCCGTTGTGGCTGCCCATAGACTGCCGCACTCGAAGCATACACCATTCGTTGGACACGGAAGGAACGAGCCGCTTGCAGCACATTCACAAACCCACCAATATTGGTGGAACAGGACTGTGTAGGATTTTCGACAGAGGCCTGAACCGACACTTGGGCGGCTAAATGGAGAACATGTGTAACATCTTCCATAGCCTTCTGAATGGCCGATTCATCTCGAATATCCCCTTCTTGAATTTCTAGGAGCGAGTGTGTCGGCAAATTCTTCCGAGATCCGGTAGAAAAATTATCAAGAACACGTACTGGAATATTCGCCTCAAGCAGCTGTTCGACAGAATGCGACCCAATAAAACCCGCGCCACCAGTCACCAGAACATGCATGCTATTTTCCTTTGTTACAAATTAATTCAGGGCAATGCGGTTATTAGCAGCAAAGTTAATGCCATCGGTCTTTGATGGGGCTTCATGACTTCATTTGCCAATTATACATGGTTGTCCACTTTAAAAAACTGCCTTATAATGCCATCCCAGTATTCAAAGAAATTTTCAAGGCTTAATCATTTCGAACACATGTAAGGAGTATGCATCATGGAAACCGCTATAAAACAAAAGGAAAACGCTGATATCCAAGACGATCCAAATGCTCGCGATCTCCTAGAAGCAGCTTTTGCCAAAACGGCACGGTGGCAAGCAGACTTCAAAGGGTTTCAAGCTGATTTACGAGTAAATGTCAACGGAAAAGAAACCAAAGGCACGGTCACAGTCAAAACGCCACGGGATGTAACGGTGAATATTGATGACACCGATCTTCAAACCTGGGCTCAAAATCAAATTGGGATGATTGCGAGTCATCGCGGGCCTAGAAATTTCCAAGAATCTGACGGGAAACATACCCTGACGTTAGGAGGCGAAGAAGAACATCCATTAGGGCAACGATTAAATATTCATGGAGACGGCATGGGTTCTTGGTATCGTATCAAAGATAATCGCATTACCCAAATTAATCGAAATATGCCCCAAGCGGCCTTTACTATTAACGTCGAAGATAGCGCGATCACCGAAGACCAACACCATCTCACGACCCGCTATACCGTCTATTATTTTTCTCCTAAAGATCGGTCGTTGAAAAATGTTGATAGTTTCTCAGATACGCACGTTCGAATAGGAAAGTCTGACCTTCCTGCCACCCGTCGAATTATCTCCTATGAAGGTGGAGAAATAGTGGCAAAAACCTTAACCTTCGAAAACCACACGATGCTGTAGAGTTATACGACAAAGGTAAGAAATCAAGGCGTGAGGGAGAGGGAAACGCATTTCCCACTTCCTCACGCCTTTTTACTTCTGATTCAAGGAAGTATCAATTAGCGTAAGTCCTGGCCACCCGTTCCTCCGCCAAAACCGCCAAAGTTTCCGCCAAAGCCCCCTTGCCCGGTCCCCCAATACTCCCCCCGCTTCCAACGGGGAAATGGGTGTTGCCGTTCGGGACGAGTAAATCGCCATAATGCATAGATCATCAGAAACACCGCACTCAGATTCATCCAAAACCCGGCTTTTTTGGCAGGACGCTCCTTTTCTTTCGGCACAGGACTCTTCCCTGCAATCGAGGCCAATGAGAGAGCGGAACGATAGACATTCATCCCATAGTCCCCTGACTGAAACATGGGTTGTAACATTTCCAGGGAAAGGTCATCTAACACTTGAGGAGTGACCACGGGGATCAGACTTTTCCCCACAACGACAACAGCTTGTCGTTCTTGCACCGAGACTAATAATAATAACCCACGCTCTTGTTGAGCAGTCCCAATTCGCCAAGCCTCATACAGCCGCGTCGCATAGTCTTGAGCATGAGGGAATGGTTGAATCGTCTCAATGGTGACGACTAACATTTCCACTGAGGTATTTATTTCTAAATCCTTACAAATAGCGCGAATTTGCGCATACCATTCGGCATCTAAGACATGTGCGTAGTCACTCACATAGCCAAGTGGAGTTGGAAGTTCTGGTTTTTGCGAAGATGCTCCCCAGGATGTTGAACAGAAACACAGAATCATACCGAAGACCAGACTGGTAAGTATGCGAGAGTCTTGCATCAGAGCCGCCCCTCTTGACGAATCTTCTGGACCCGCACAAGCAATCCTTCTAAGCTTTGGAGATATCGCTCATAGGCTTTCGGCCATTCTAATGAACCAGGACTGCTCAACCCTTTTTTGATCTTGATTACCTCGATAAAAACAGCCGGATCAAATTGTACCGTCGCCGGAAGCGCTTCAAGGATATGCATATCTTTTTCTTTGGAAGATTGACCAAGACAATGGAACAGACCGCGAAGACAAGGGAGAACTGCCGTGATGGATAGGATCAGCAATGCCTGAATAGCCTCAATCCGGCCTTCGCCTTCAATAAACCGTTGACGTAATCGTAAAAGGTTGGCCATTAATTCTTGTTCACATTGCCAGCCTAATGTGGTTCTATCCAGATCAACCTCACCAAATGGAGCTTGTCCAGCCAGAACGACGTGATGCTGAGTCATTTGAAGATATTCTAAGGGGAAAAGGCGAGCCACCCTCCCAATGTCATCGTTCGTTATCAGTAAAGGTGCGAGGATTTGATGTTTCCCCCATTCTTTATGCAAATGTGCTGCACGTTGCAGAAGATCTACAGAAAGTTGCTGGACAACGAGAAGAATATTGATATTCGACCTGCCTGCAATAAAGTCCCCTCTCGCGCTGCTGCCATATAAGATAAGTCCACCGATATCGGTCTTCCATTGCTGTTGAACCTGTGCAACATAGCGCGTCAGGACCTCTTGAACGTCTTCAGGAAGATCTAATGGATGGGAAAGAGAATCAGGCATCATGCTAAATACGTCCTAAACAAGTTGAGTGTGAGAGGGAACATGATTGGCTCGGGGGTCTGGCAAAAAGCCTGCAGCCTGAAAGCGATCAAGCCATCCAAACGGCGCGGTTTCCCGTAAACCCGCTGTCGCCGTAAGAACCTGATATTGTAATCGTGAGTTAGAATCAATGGTCCGAAACACACGGTCTCGTAACATGGTCAGGATGGGATTGCTCGTATTCCAAAAAAAGACTTCTTCATCGGCTAATTGCTGTAACATCGTCACCTGCTTACGACGCGCATTTTCAAATGGTTTGAGAGAATCTGCCGACCAATCTTGAGAGCGCTCACAGTCTTCCAACACATCTGCAAGGGTGATGGCATCAACCATCGCCTGCATTCTCCCTTGAGAAGCATGAGGGTTCATCCCATGCGCAGCATCTCCAATAATCACAGCCCGATCCATCACCCATGTTTTCGCTCGAACACGTCCCGTGCCCATATAGGCCGTTTGTTGCCAATCTTCGAATGCATCAAAGAACGCCCCATGAGTGGGAGCGATGGTCTTCCATTTTTCTCGAAGCGAAGGAACACCTTGGATTTTTAATTCTGCCAACGAATCTGACGAAACCATATACATGGCATACAGTTTCTGGCCAGGAGCAGGGAACAACCCTAAAATGCTTTGCTGTCCGATAAAATATTGACCTTCGTCTAACTCCTCAGGAACGTTCAAGGCTGCGACTAAATAACTATCCTTATAACGATGTAGCGAAGCAGGAATATTCATGGCCTTTCGGACTTGTGAGAAAGGTCCATCTGCTCCTACGATAACGTGTGCACCTATCTGAACAGAACTGCCATCAATTTCGGCCTGCACACCAGCAATTTGATTGCCGTCACGCAGAATTTCCTGAAACTTAGCATTAAAATAGACCCCATGAGGGTTTTCTTGCTGTAGACAATCAAGAATTGTGTGATGAACCACGTTTGGCCACATTACGAGCGCCCGATTGTAGGGAGAAGGCAACATCCCATAATCAATACTACACAGACGCTGCCCCCCGCTTTTAAGAAAATGGAAAAACCTGACCGATTTCGATGCGTCTGCCGGTAAGGCGTCCAACAGGCCAAAATTGTGAAGTAACGCTTGGCCGTTGGGTTGCAAAATTTCTCCCCGAAGCCCTTGAGGCGGTCCAGCAGCTTGCTCCAAGACGATATTGGCAATGCCCTTTCGAGCTAAGGCAATTCCCAGCATTGCCCCACCTCCACCTGCGCCAACAATGAGAACCGTAGTCGTAAGATCCATATTAAATGCTAAGCCTAAGATAAAAATTCAACACAACCATAATAACTGGGGGCCGATAAGTCTGGGCAAAATAGGAGAATGTCGTCAGGAGTGTCAGTCGGAAAAAATAGCCTGAAAGGGATCCTCAGCTTCTTGCCAAGCAGGCGGATAGGAAGTCGAAAGCCAATCTCGAAGATACTCCTTCTGTTGTGCAGACAACATATTTTTTATTTGGTGTGTGCGTCCTTGAAGCGGTTGGAGAAACCCGACTTTCCTTACAGGATCTAATGTGGCTGTGCGAACGTACACATTCGTATAGACCGAAGGAGCTTGCTCATTGCCATCACCTTGAAGCCACACGGAAAGGTACGTATCCATTTCCAATCCTGAGCTATCCAAGGCAGGGTCAGTATCATGAAATAACTCATTTTCGGTCTGTTCTAAGGGAACAGCCTCATCGGCTCTAAAGAGAAAATTTCTTTTCCACATGTACACACACCCTTTACCCATAAAATGAAAAAAATACGAGGTGAGGATACTGTCAAGGGATTTAGAAGAATGTCAAGGTAAAGGCATTCTCCTGAATGCGCTGTGACTTAGATATTTAAATTGCCCCCCCTTTTAAGTTAGAATCCCTACGCTTTAACAATTCTATGTTTTGTGAAATCCCCCTCTCACTTAAGGGAATGTTCCCACAACGATAGCAACATAGCGCATCCCATCTCAATTTACGGAGGACCAATTGGTGAAAAAACCATCCGCATGCATGCGACTCATTCTGAGCATTGTTGGCACATTTCTATTGGCAGGGTGCCAAGGGGCGGGACACACCATAAATTTCGAACCGCACGCTCTTACAGTTGACCCCACAAGCGTCGCTACGGCTGAAGAACAAGATTTGACTATCCTGGTCAATCCTTTTGAAGACGCCAGACCAGAACAAAATCGCCTTGGTTCCCGAACACATTTTTGGGGAGGAGTCACGCATTTTAATGCTTGGGATGGCAATATGGCAGAAGGCATGGCAAATCTTGCCGTCAGATACCTCCAACAACGTCCCTGGCAGGCTTCTCGCACAGCGACTGGTTCGACTGATGTCACACTCGATGGAACCCTGATATCATTGAAAGCCAACGCGAAGACTGGATTTGGGTTTACCGACATTGTCGTTGATATGAGGGTTCGCTTTGAAGCTCTCAATGCAGTTGATGACAGTACGGTGAGAATGGTCCTCGGAGCGAAAGGCTCGGATCGAGTCGCCACCTTTGACCCACAAGATGTTGATCGGCTCATCAATGTTGTGGCAAAAGATTTGTATCAACAACTCTTTCAGGACCTGAAAGTCCAAAACAAAGCCTTTCACTTACGACCAGAAATTCGTCCATAGCTTTGCCCGTAGCAAATATGACACAATCAAGGATCCACTCATTTTTCAAGGACATTCCCATCACAAGGAGGCCCGTCATAGCGACGACTTTTATGACTTGAATACAGACACTTCTCCACAATTTTCCTGAATATGTCTTTCTGTTCTTCTCTTGAATGATTGTTTATTTTTTCTGTCTTCATGAGGGCTATCACTGGAAAAAGGAGTAGTGAATGAATCAAGAGCCAGAAGACTCTTCTGTTCCTCAGTCGAATATTTTAATCGTTGAAGATGAGGAAGGTCCACGAGAGGCCTTAAAACTCATTCTTTCTCCCTATTTCAATCTGTATACAGTCGACCGTGCTGAAGTCGCAGAACAAATTCTTGCGACACACCCCATTGATCTGGTTACGCTTGACCTCAAGCTACCGGATCAACCTGGTACTGATCTCCTCGCTAAAATCCGCGAAAAGGGGCACGATGTTGATGTCGTAATTATTACGGGCTATGGCACCTTGCAATCAGCCATTGATGCCATCCGTCACGGTGTGGCTGCCTATATCCTCAAACCCTTTAATGTCTCAGAAGTATTAGAAATTATTAAAAAAGCCCTAGAGCGGCGAAAACGGCTCTCTTCGCTTCAAGATGCTCTCCAAGCATTAGGGAATCTCTGGGTCTCTGGCATTGATGTACAAACGGCCATGGCCAATATTGAAACCCTTTTAGGTGCGAAACATCCCGAACTTGTTCAACATGCAAGCCGTGTTAATTTTTATGCTTCGTTATTGACAGAACACCTCCAACTAATCAAAGAAGATCGTGACGCCATCCACCTCGGTGCCTATTTGCATGATATTGGGAAAATTGGGATTCATGATCGTCTCATTGCTGGACACCAGTCTCTCTCTGACCAAGAGCAAGAAATCATGACATGTCACCCGACAATCGGCGCACAGTTTATTCGCAGCATTCCTTTTCACCCAGCTGTGGAACAAATTGTTCTCTCCCATCACGAAAAATTTGATGGCTCAGGTTTTCCTGACGGACTTGCCGGCGACAAGATCCCTCTACCCGCTCGTATTGTCAGCCTAGCCAATTCCTTTGATAACATGGTGACCGGGCAGGAGGGTTCAAAGGCCATGCCAGTGCCAGAAGCACGAGAAACGATTCGTCAAGAAGCAGGAAAAAGCCTTGACCCGACACTCGCAGAACTTTTTGCCAACGTGGTTTGGTAACAAGACTATTCCCCTCAATTTTCTATGTGCAATTTCTTTCCATCATGAATAAGACCATCTCCCATACGGCTCAATTAACCCATTCTGAAACAACCGAAAAATGGGAGCAAGCCTTTGACGCCTTGACGGATCATGTCATGATCTTAGACCGGACGGGAAATATTGTGTGGGCCAATCGAGCAATACGGGACCAGTTCGAATCGCAGTTAGGCCCCATCATCGGCCATCATTACCGCCTCCCCTATTATGGTGACAGACTGCCCAAAAGTCCTCCACCCTGGGAAACCGTCTTAGCCGGGGCACTTTCGGCTATTGTCGAAACCTCCTTTCCATTAATGCTAGGGCACTACCTGGTTTCTTGTTACCCATTATTTGATTCTCAAGGAATTCAGTGGGGCGCCATTTCTGTGGTCAAAGATATCACCGACCAAAAGCGGATTGAAGAAGTCTTACGAAAAATTGCACAAAGTGACCCCACACCTGGAAGCATTGCCTTTTTACGAGCCCTGCTGAAAGACCTCTCGCAGGCGGTCAATGCGCCCTATGTAATTCTTGCCGACATTGATAACTCCACCACACCTCAGGCACAAACAGTGGGAGTGTTGGCCAATGGCGGTTTTCTCGAAAATTTTCTGTGGTCCCCACCTCCTGCCCTTTTGCATGAGCTGAGCAGCGTAAAAGGTTGTACATGGAATACCATTTCGACCCCCCTCTTCCCTTCAAAGTCAGCTCTGTCTTCATGGCAAGTCACAAGTTATATGGGGAATGCCCTCCGTGGGCAAACTGGCCACATTATCGGCCTATTAATTGTCCTGAGTCCGAAACCAATTGCCAATCCGCATGTTGCCAAATCTATCGTTCAGATCTTTGCAGCCAAAGCGGCCAGTGAACTTCAACGAAAAAAGACTGAAGATGCCCTGAGAGACAGTGAGCAACGCTACCGGGCCATTGTAGAAAATGCCTACGATTTAATTATTGAAATCAGCAATCACGGTGAATGTCACTATATTAGCCCTAATTGTTTTGACGTTCTTGGGTACAATTCGACCGACATGTTGGGAAAAAGCTTTTTTGATTTTGTCTACCCTGAAGAACGACAACCCCTCACCGAATCATTTCATACTCATATCGGATCACTTCAAGAAATTGATCTCACCTGTCGATTACAAACTAAGCAGGGGGAATGGCGCTGGTTTGAAAGTCATATCCATCCGTTTCGAACCAGCATGGGCACGATAAAGGGTGTCATTGTGACTCGAGACATCACAGAACAAAAACGCTTAGAGGAGGAACGGTTGCGAGCGACCAAACTTGAATCGGTCGGGCTCTTAGCCGGAGGCATCGCGCATGACTTTAATAATATCTTAACATCGGTCTTTGCAAATATTGGATTAGCCAAAATGATTACGGCCAAAGCCTCCTCACCCAACACTTCAGTGGTTGAACGATTGAGTGCAGCCGAAAAAGCCTGCCTCCGCGCTCGCGATTTAACGAAACAACTCTTAACGTTCGCGAAGGGTGGAGCACCAGTTAAAAGTACGACGTCAATCGCCTCCATTATTGGCGATACAGTAGAATTCGCGTTACGTGGTTCCAGTGTACGTTGTTGTCTTCAGATTCCCGAACATGTATGGCCCGTCGTGGTTGATGAGGGCCAAATAAGCCAAGTCTTACAAAATCTCGTCATCAACGCTGAGCAAGCCATGCCAGAGGGCGGCGTCATTGACGTGACGGTGGCAAATGATTCAATTCTCCCATCGTCTGACCTTCCCCTCAAACAGGGAAACTATGTTCGAGTATCTGTTAAAGACCAAGGGATTGGTATTCCTCCGGACCATGTCTCCAAAATTTTTGATCCCTACTTTACGACAAAACAAAAAGGCAGTGGACTCGGATTAGCCACAACCTATTCGATTATTAAACGTCACGAGGGACATATCACGGTCTCCTCGTTACTTGGACAAGGTGCCTGTTTTACACTCTACCTTCCCGCTTCATCCACAAAAGAAACCTCACGGGATGAGGCTCCGCAAGAATTGGTGTACGGAAAAGGGCGCATCCTCGTCATGGATGATGAAGAAGAAATCCGTGAAGTTCTTGGGCAGATGCTCCAGCATCTTGGATTTGACGTAGATTTTGCTAGCGAGGGAGAGCAGGCTGTCCATGATTATGCTCAGGCCTTTCGCCAAGGCCATGCCTACGTGGCGACCATCCTTGATCTCACAATCCCTGGTGGCATGGGAGGGAAAGAAACGCTCAGACAAATTAAAGCGTTACATCCTGAAGCGGCGGTCATTGTCTCAAGCGGCTACTCGAATGACCCTGTCATGGCCCGTTTCGAGCAATTTGGGTTTTCAGGGGTGATTGCGAAACCCTATAATATCCTAGACCTCTCGAAAGTCCTCAGCCAAATTATCTAAGCCTGACCAACGCTAATTCTTATGAAGTGATCTGGGCTAGCAATTCATGAGGAGACAGAATGCCACGCTCAGTAATGATTCCCGTGATTAAGGCCGCAGGGGTCACATCGAACGCTGGATTCCATACCGAAACCTCAGACGGCGTAATCATTCGACTCCCATGTATGTGTGTGACCTCAGAAGGGTTACGTTCTTCAATGGGAATAGCCTCTCCATCAACCGTGGCCAAATCGATCGTTGAAAGGGGTGCGGCAACGTAAAAAGGAATATCATGCGCTTTCGCTAACACCGCCACAGAATACGTACCAATTTTATTTGCCACATCACCATTCGCTGCAATTCGGTCGGCACCCACCACACAACATTGAACATGTTGCTTTCGCATCAGGGCACCTGCCATATTATCTGTAATCACTGTCACAGGAATACCGTCTTGTTGGAGTTCCCAAGCCGTTAACCGAGCGCCTTGAAGCACCGGGCGAGTTTCATCGGCAAAAACGCGAACTTGCTTGCCTTCCTCCCATGCTGCACGGACAACCCCTAACGCGGTCCCATAACCAGCAGTCGCCAACGCCCCAGCATTACAATGTGTAAGAATCGCATCGCCATCCTGAATGATTGTCGCACCAAATTTTCCCAGCGTTTGATTGATGCGGACATCTTCTTCAAGGATTACCAACGCTTCTTTTAATAACTGTTGTTGACATTCTTCCACACGGCGGCTACTGACGGAAGCAAGCACCTGTTTCATGCGATCCACAGCCCAAAAAAGATTGACAGCTGTAGGCCGTGTTGCAGCAAGCGTCTCGCAAACAGTATCCATATGCTGTTCGAACCCACTAAAACTCGACTCGGTATACTGTCTAGCGCCTAAGGCAATTCCCAATGCCGCGGTGACTCCAATCGCAGGCGCGCCACGGACACTCAGTGCTCGAATCGCTTCTGCCACTCTCACATAGCCGGTACAGTCAAGGAACCGGACTTCACCCGGCAACAGACGTTGATCTAAAATACGAACCTGGTTATCTTTCCATTCAACTGTAGGAACCATTACATTGGCCTTTCATGACTGATTGCCATACCAAGAAATTTCACCTGGCATCTGTTTTTTTTTCATACGAGGACCGTTCAATATTCCATTTTTCGATTTCCTAAGCCTACCGTATTTTCTGTTTTCATTCTGGGTTTCCTGAGTGCGATGGCGGCAGACCTAAGGACTCGGATGGAGTCGCTGTCTGCTCCTTGCCCGACCCATTCAGAGCCTTAACAGGCAGAAGAACAGTATTTTCCAAAACATCAAAAGCCAATTGAGCCAACCCCGTCAACCCATTCCTGAAGGATTCCTGTGGCATATACGTCACTAGAGGGTCTTTCGGTGGGCCAATCAAACTAAACATTGCGGTGGCAATGCCCTTTCGATCACCAGAAAAAATTGTTCCGAACAGCGGGATAGACTGTAAGACATTGGAATAGGCCCCGAATGGGCTGACAGCGGCCACCCCGTCCAGGTGATCTCTTCTATAATCATATGTTCCGGCTATCGTGGTCTTCATCACAGGACTCTGCAATAGAAAATCCTTTGTCGAAAAATTCCCTCTTCCTACCTGCAATGTTGCAGCGATGGAATCATAGGGGAAGCCAGTTTTTTCAAAATGCACCTTTCCTCGGAGGACATGTGGAAGATTAAGAATTCTCAATATTTTTGGAAGAACCGTGCCTTGCCGAATATACCCATTTCGTAAAGACAGCTCGACTCCCCCATCCAACGTCGGGATGACTCCCCTTGCATCACGTCCATGCCCTTGAATCTTTCCACGAATGTTGAGCTTTCCCGAAACCAAATGCTCCTCATCAGTTACTACACCTAGAAATTTTTCAAATGGGAGTTCGTTCCCTTCAAAGGAAACTCGTACAGCCGCCGGTTTTCCAGGAGGTAAATGAACAAAAACTCGCCCCTTGGCACTCCCCTCCTGTTCAATCATTGTTTGAATTTTATCAATGGACACCAAATTATCATGAATCTTTAAGACGGCAGATAATTTTTTCCCTGAGAAAGAGTGATACAGAGGATGTTCAATAAAAAGAGATCCCTCTAGCTTCCCATGACTGGCTAACCATTCAACTCCATCGCGCAACACCGACCGTTCATCTTTGGGAATCAACAAATCAAGGTCAAATCGTGGGGCATTCCATAAGACACTCACCTGAGGAATCGTCTGCCATTGTTTCACAAATCCGGTCACAACCGCTTCACTGTCTTTGATATGAAACTCCATCCTCTTTAAATCCAGCAGATCCTTGTCAATGCGTAACCGAAGGAAAACATTTTCAACTAACTCTTGAATCCCAGGGATCGCCACAACTCCATCCGTTAATGCCATCCATCCTTTCATATTCCACTTGTCCCAATCTTGACCTACCCCACTTCCGCCTAATTGTATGTCTAAAATTCCCGACTGAATGGCATTGCCAAATATTTTGATCTTTTCAGGCAGAACTCCCATTGATATGGGCCCAGAATCAAGACGCCCTTTCCAGCTCCAAGTTGAGCCCAATCGCCCCACACCTTGGCCGCGAAAACGAAGCGGTAACATGGCCAATTCAATGCGCTTAAGTCGAACAAGCCCTTTCGAATAAATGCTCCCATCAAATTCTAGGGTACTGGCTTGCCCTGACTCCTTTTGCAAAACAGAGGGAATGGTGAATCTGGCTTCTTCTCCATCGATTTTGCCTTTAAAATTGAGATGGCTCACTGGACCACGCACCGTCATTGAAGCATGAAGTGGGCCAGTTATCTGAACCCCAGACCCAGATGAGAAATTTTTTGAGGAGGACAAGAGTTCCTTTCCATCCAATCCTGCCGTGATAATGAAGGGTTCTAATCGAAGAATATCTTGGTGGATGATCGTCCCATTTAAGGTGAAGGGATACGGACCCATGCGCCCTTCAACACCTTCAAACATCGTACTATCAGGGGAAAATTCAATCTTCCCCTGAGCATTGGAAAGGGGTTGAGGAAGGTCAGGAATATGAAAAACAACGTTCGTCGGTTGATAATCACCATGCTGAAAGACCAATCCTGACTCCTCAAAGACCTCTCCGGAAAAGGCGAGTCGAAGAAGACCCATCCCTTGTGAGACATTCCAGTGTTGCCAGTCAGCGCTCCCGGAAGAGGATGGTAATTCGCGAATAAAATTCCACACTTTTTCCGCAGAAACCGGCCCCTCAATTTCAATATCACCAAAAATTCCCGGGTCTTTCAATAGGAGCACTCCCTTGGTCACATCAACCAGAATGCCGTCATACACCCCTTGGGTATCGGTGAGATGAATCCGGTCGGGTTCAACCACCACCGTACCACGAACGTCATCAATCACAGGCCAATCCGGCATGGACACAAATCCCTGATTCACCTGAAAGGTTCCCGTTACCGATGTACCAACATCAGTTCGAGTTGAGCTGGTCACTCGTGCATCGCTTACTGTTAGTTCCCCTCCCCATTCGCCTTGCTTCCAAAGATGAGCAAGAGGGTCAGGCAGCCATTTTTCAGAGACGGACTTTCGAAGAACATCAAGCTTGAGACTTGAGGAACGCAACGAGACTGAAGTCATGTGGTTGCCATCTTCAAGACCTTCGATCGTAGCATTACCTGCAAGGCTAAAGGCAGGATTCGCCAAATTGATATTGGAAAAGCGCAGTTGAGAAGTCATGTCTTTTTTTACCCATGCAATCTGGGATTTTATCCCTAGTTTTCCTGGGAATTGAGTAAAAATATCTCCAGAGGAGACGAAGTCAGCGAGTTGATTCATGTCAAGATTATCTGTGCTCATATTTCCGGTAAATGCCAATTGCTCAAAAACTAGATTCTGGCTATCCCAAGAGGATAGAGGCACATTCGAAGTTGCGGTAAAGCTCCCCGTCAACTGAAACGATGCAACATCTTGAGGCTGTCGAAGCTTACCGGACAACGTCATCGCTGAAATCACAGCCATTTCGTCGTAAGAGGTCTCGGACATATATGCCACATTTTCTAACACTACACCACGCACCGTCTCAGATGGCGATTCATCAATCACAATGATTTTTCCATTCGTGACTTCAACCTTCCCCAATACAAGGAATGAAGCAAGAGAGGTCAAAGCTGCACCTTCATTAGAATGCGCTAAAAACCGCCAAACACCCAACTCATCACGTCGAATCTCAATTTCAGGACTATCGAGGACAAGCGCTCGTATTTCTAGTTTTTTTTGAAACAATTGTTGAATTCCCAATTCTAAATTCATGGATTGGGCTCGAAAGACTGCATGCGAGTCAGCTTCTTTTTTGACCACGATATCGGAAACGAAAATATGTGGCGATGGGAACAGGGCTAACGATGTACGCCCCACTTGAACATGAGATCCCAAGGTTTTTCGGATTTCCTGTAGCGCTAAAGTCTGTAAATAATCAGGATTGATAAACCACGGAAGGACAAGAAGTGCCACAATGAGTAGGAACGCTCCAAGGCTCCCCCAAAGAACGGTCTTTTTTATTGAACGTCGCACAATATCATCCCCACAAAGTCTAGACCAATGGAATCAATTTGGAGTGAATGATTTCTCTAGGATCTTGTCTACGATCGCATCTTACTGAAACGTCACAAGAATGTAAGAAAAATAGTACTTTTTTTTCGAGTTACAATTCGCATTGAACCATTGTGGGCCGGTTGTTTTTTTCTCACGAAAGACCCATAGAGACCTGAGAAGCTTTCCATCTCAGTAGGCAACGGGAATAGTCAAAAAAAGTCAGCCAGCAAGGCCGCAACCAATTTGATGCGCGGAGCGTACTCTCAGTAGGTGAACACGGCAAAATGACGAGAACACCGCTGGTGGCTATTTTCATCATTCCCATTGTACAAGAAGAAGGCCAAGAGTAAACGGACTGCTGAAAAAACGCACGTACCTGAGCCTCAGTTTTTCTTGACCCTTTCAAGACCGGTAGGATATCCTCAATGAGTCAGCTCCTAACTCATATCTCAATTCTCAGACACAGTATTTCCATATTTCACATCTTTTTATTCTAAGTAATTGTTTTGAATCCATCACACAGCTTTCTCACAAGACTTCAGGTTTCGTCCCTTCTAAAATTATATGATGTGCCACATCCGGTTATCCCTGAAAGAATGCACCCAGGGTATGATAAGGCTCATGCCCATCGCACCGCTCGTTTGTGCATACCTGTGGCTGCCGAGTTAGGACACCCACTTCTTCGGCTCAAACAGTTTGAGGCGGCCTGTTTACTGCATGATATGGGAAGGGCCGGACTTGATTCCAAGTTGTTCGGGAAAATCTGGTCGTGGGCCAAGCAAGAAGGCATTCCCACCCGACCCCGCGAATGGAGAACCAAACATCCCGAGACGCCCTACGGACAAGAAGCGCAAGCCTTTATGAGGCGATACAAGCATGAACTCCTCGAGCAAGGATTAAAGCTCACGCCAGTTGTCAAAGATCACATTGCCATGAGGTTAGCGTTTGCGAAACGCCTCAAAAAATGTCTTCGCCCGGTAAAAACCACCTTGCACATTCTAGAAATCGAATGGGCACCCTGGATGGAACGAATCATGCTGTATTATTATTACCCTGAGAAATTAGACACGGCATCACAATGGACGCATCAACTCGGAGAAATTCTCGTGGCCTGCGAACAACTCGAAGCCTATAGTAATCATCGACGAGGCCAAGATTATTACGCCCGTTCCGAAGAAAGCTTTCAAGCCGCCTTCAGCTATCTTCGCCAACTCACAAAACAGAAAATTATCAGTCAAGAAGTCTTTCGAACCATTTGTCGATTGACCCGTGAAGGCCAGTTTACCGCTATACTTCGACAGGCGCGTGGAGGAAAACTTTCATCAGCCGAGCACCAATTCCTCACCTCCGTTGCAGCCTAGGTAGCCCATGACCATTGTCACACATTCTCTACACGTCTCCATGCATGGAGATTCTCAGCTGGAAAATCTTACATCATCCATGAACGACCTTCTGAGCCAGTCTGGCATTACAAACGGCATATTGACGTTGTTTGTGAAACACACCACCGCAAGTGTCATGATCATCGAAGATGAACCGGGAATCCGTGCAGACACCAAAAATTTCTGGAATGGGATCATTCCACCAAAACGCGATTGGGAACACAATGTTCTGAACCAAGGCGAAGACAATGGTCATTCCCATTTGCGAGGCCAATTGCAAGGACCATCGCTCACTATTCCCGTCGTCCAAGGGGCCCTCACATTGGGCACCTGGCAACAGATCGTCTTAATTGATTTTGATACCCGTGCTCGAACCCGCGAACTCATCGTACAAGTCATGGGTGAATAATCAAAAGCGTCCTCCACCTCGGAGTATCTCAACTCTAACTATGAGATTCCATACCTCCCGATATTACATATTTATCATCTTGATTGGAATCATCCTCAATCCTATCAGTTTCCCTCTTGACACTCGAACAGCCTCGGGAAAAAGTAAAAAAATTTCGTCATTCCTTCACCTAGCCAATGATTCATCGCTAAGTGCGGAAGAACTCAAGACCATCGCTGTATTTGAAAAAGCTGCCAAATCAGTAGCCTATATCACCAATACGGCTGTTCGGCGTGACTTATGGTCGCTCAATACCTTTGAAGTGCCTCAGGGTTCGGGGTCAGGGTTTATCTGGAATACCCAAGGACACATCGTGACCAATTTTCATGTCGTCTATGGGGCCCATTCCATTCAAGTCGTACTAGATGATCAATCCACACATGACGCCCGTGTGATCGGCGTAGACCCTGACCACGATATAGCCGTCCTACAAATCAACGCCAAAAAAAAACGCCTCCATCCACTCGACGTCGGCAATTCACAAACCCTTCGGGTAGGGCAACATGTCCTCGCCATAGGCAATCCTTTTGGACTTGATCATACGCTCACAACAGGAGTTGTCAGCGCATTAGGACGCACAATCAAATCGATTAATGACCGCACCATTGAAGGCGTGATTCAAACAGATGCAGCCATCAATCCAGGCAATTCCGGAGGCCCACTCTTAAACAGTTCAGGGAAACTGATTGGGGTCAATACACAAATCATGAGTCCTAGTGGAGCATTTTCTGGCGTTGGCTTTGCCGTGCCTGTCGGTATGGTGAAACGCATCGTCCCGCAACTCATTCAATATGGCAAAGTCATTCGCCCAGGCTTAGGAATTTCACTCATTCCCGATTCCATCGCCAGTCGATGGGGCATTACCGGAATCGTCATTGCCCGCATCCAACCAGACAGCGCCGCTGCCAAAGCTGGCTTAAAAAGCCTTGAAGAACTTCGCTCTGGGAAAATACGGTTAGGAGATGTGATCACCTCCATAGACGGCGAGAAGATCGCAAACTATGATGACCTCGCAACCATCTTAGACCGACACAACGTCGGTGACCGCATTACATTAACGGTACGCCGCAACAACAAAGAACGCACATTGCAGATCAAACTCCAAGCCGTCAATTAAGCGACAAACTATTCATCATTCCCACAGCGCAACATTCTCCGTCATTCCTATAGACTTCTTTCTTACAGTTTCGAACCACCCAAATCCTATGACTCGGAAATGGAAAATCAAACACTCTACAGCAGACCCACTGATAGAGAATCAGCGGATCATCTAGATGAACAGCCAATTCTTTAGTAGGTTTGGTTTATTGCCGCCAAAGGTAAAGGTGGTTTGAGACCTCTTGGGACAGGTCCGTATCAGCACAATCGAGGTTTTGACTCGACCGCACGATTGATGATTGCAGAAGAGAAACGAAAACCGCGTTTGCTGGAGGGATGGGGAGCGATCGCATCAGGCTGCCAAATTCTTCTGAGCCTGATAGTACCATTCAGATTTTTTGGATGGCCTCAGCTGAGAGGGAAAATATTGATAGAAAGGAAGAAAGTCCCTTCATGAACGCTCGAGTTTTTGCTTGGCTATTTGGTTAGCCATGATCAAAGGAGGGAGCTGCTTTTGGAAAGATGCCAACAACACCTGATCAACGGTTTTTCCAATATTCGAAATCCATGGAGCCAATCGCCGTTGCTGTAAAATTTCTTTGACATAGAGATGAATCAACCCGCCTGCATTCACGATGTAATCCGGCACATGGAGAATATTTATCTTCATCAGGCGATAGGGATCTTGCTCCTCATCCAAAAATTGGTTATTGGCACCGCCAGCCACGATTTTGGCTTGAAGTTGCGGAATGGTCTTCGCATTCAATGTGCCTCCAAGGGCACAAGGTGCAAAGATATCTGCCTGAATTTTATGAATCTTGGACAATGGCACACCGGTAGCCTTCCAAGATCGCTGCGCTTGTCTGACTCGTAAAGGCTGGAGGTCAGCCACAAAGAGTTTGGCTCCCTGTTGAGTCAGAAGATTGCCTAAATTCCAGCCGACTTGCCCAACTCCTTGGATCGCCACGATCCGACCTTTGAGATTGGGGGTTCCCAATGCAAATTTGCAGGCCGCTTTCATCCCCGCGAGAATCCCCTTGGCCGTCGCCAGAGACGGATCCCCACTTCCCCCATGCTTATCAGTAGTTCCCGTCACGTGGCGGGTTTTTTCTGCCACGATATCTAAATCTTCGGGTAGGATCCCCGAATCTTTGGCTGCGATATATTTCCCATGAAGGGAGTCGATGAATTCACCCATGGAGCGAAGCAACAATTGGGTTTTATCTGTTCCGGGATCCCCAATAATGACGGCTTTGCCGCCACCAGCCTGTAATCCCGAGATAGCGGCCTTTTTTGTCATGGCCGCCGCTAATCGGAGCACATCCTGTAAGGCTTCCTTCTCACTGGTATACGGAAACATCCGAATGCCTCCTAAGGAGGGTCCGAGCGTAGTGGAATGCACCGAAATGATCGCATGGAGCTTGGAAGACGAGTCTCTTCCAACCACCACCGTTTCAAATCCCTTGATCTTGAGTGTTTTTACCTTGAGCATGATCGTGTTGTAGGTATCTGGATCAGGTTATCACTAACTCAAAGAAATAACCGGCCACCCGATTGATCGGATAGTTGCCATTTGGCTCCTATCAGTCTAAAGCAGATGGTGCTTTATCACCAGAACAATTTTTGGGAATAAGAATAAAGGGAAATCTCTGAAGAGACGCGCCAAATTACTACGTTCGTTTTTAAGGAGATCAGCCACAACAGCTGATACGGAATCAGTAGGTCCATGGGAGAAAACTCCCTATCGTTAAAAGCGTTATTGCAGAGTCTTTTGTAGGAAAACCAGCTTAGAACCTGCAATGGGTGACCCCAAATCCAAGAAGTTTCTATTGAAATACGTCATCGGGATCAAGTTCGTTGCGATACTGCAGTTGAAGGCCTTTCAAGAAATTCCGCAAAATTTGGTCTTGGCATTTGCGAAAATGTTTGTGATCAGGTCTGCGAAAAAAGGCACTCAGCTCAGACTTGCTCACACGCAAATCAGCCAGGGCCAATATCGACACTATTCCCTCGGCTTGTAAATTGAATGCGATTTTTAGTTTCATGAAAATGATATTATTGGAGAGTCGTTGTTCGGGTTCCGCCTGCGTGCCCTCTTTTTTGCCACGCTTATCGTTAATCAAACCATTGAGAAACGTAGCGAATATGATGTCACGACATTTTACGAAATCTGCATCATCATCCTTTTTCAACCACGCACTCACCTCTGCTCGTGTCACGTCCTGATTGGCCTGAGCAAAGATATTCATCATTTGGGAATCACTCAAATCCAAGATGTAGCGAATTCGGCGCAGGCAATCGTTATTAGTCATATCGGTGTTCCTGTGACGTCATGATGCTCATGGCCACTCTGTGTTGAGAGGTGGACTCGATTTTTTTGTCCAGCGAATTCTATGGTATCACCGGCCATGATTTTCTTGCGCTTTTGCGTTTCGACTTGCCCATTGAGTAAGACCTGTCCCGCAGCGACCACCGTCTTCGCTTCGCCTCCACTGCCGACCAGACCTTCGAATTTCAATATGTTATAGAGTTCAATGGGCTCGCTGAAATTTTCAACGTCTCGATATTCACTCGTCACTTTCTCAACGAACAGCTGAGCGTTGTGATTCATGCTGATGACCTTCTTCGTCAAAAAAATGGGGAGATTGGGTTTGTGTATGATGCAAATGCAGCCTGAGCCAGCCCTGCACATGTTGTAATGGATGTCATAATGAGGGGTCAAGATGTGGCAGTGCAAGACCTGACCCCAAGTCCTACATCGGAGGAGACGTAGATTGGGTTCGTGGGTTTTGCGCAATTAACTTTGATGACATTTGAAGAAATAGAGGTTCAGGACTGTGGAACTGGTGATTTTGGTTCCCCTTATTAAAATGGCTTGTCATCTAATGGGGGCAGGCCTGAGCTCTTGTCTTCATGATTTCTGGACGGCCATAACCCAAGAAGTGGACACCTATTTTCATCGTAAGGCTTCCACCTTCGGTCGGCATAGTGACCTGTTCGATGCCGGAGTGAGAGGGCGTAATGGGTGTATCCCCAAGCTGAATAAATAGATTTTGACACGTACGCAGGCCTGACCTTGATATTAGTCAACAAAATCCCCCCCCCCTATCCCTAATTATTCGCATCTTATTTAACAGAAGGTGGGGATATTGGAGTTTTCCATTAAGTACACCCCACTTTTCCCGATAACTTTTAGTTAGAAACGCAATTGATTAATCATATGACATTTTTGGACTAGGAATTATGCGTCTATCGACTTTGGCTGGATTTTTTCTGCTCTGGATTCTTGGACTCTCATCTGATGTCTTTGGTTTGGACATTCTTTCCCCTCCAGGAACTTGGGGAGATCCTTGCCAACAAGAAGCATTCCTCGCGCTAACTCCTAAACCCAACGATCCTGAGATACTTTTCCAAAAAGGCCTTAAAGCATTGGGTCCCATGGGAGCTCCTCAAGGTGTCCCAGATGAATCGTGCACAAAACCAAATCCTCATGAGGGACGAACATTTCTGAAGAAAGCTGCAGAGGCAGGTCACCCTCACGCCGCTTCTATGTTAGGCATGATATATGATCTTACCCCATGACCTCGGACATGGAGTTAAGCTGCGGTCTCAAATATCATCGGTATCTGATGCCCGATCGCCGAGTGCCTTCTCTGCCGATTGTCATAGGTTTCAATGTACTCAAAGATCCTGGATTGGCCCATTCGTCGCGTTGTGTATCGCTCCCGATAAATGTGTTCAACTTTCAGCGTGTGAAAGAAACTCTCTGTCACCGCATTATCGTAGCAAGTCGCTCGTCGCCCCATGCTCCCGCGTAGCCCATTGTGCTTAATCAACCGCCGATAGCGTTTTGAGCAATACTGGCTTCCACGATCCGAGTGGAGGATCGTACCCTTTGGGAAGCCTCGACGGAATAATGCCATGTTCAGGGCGTCACACACCAATTGTTGCGTCATGCGTCGGTTCATCGCCCATCCCACAATGGCTCGTGAATATAAATCCATCACCACCGCGAGATAGAGCCACCCTTCGTCAGTCCAGACATAGGTGATATCGCTGGTCCATTTCTGATTCGGGGCCTCAGCATGAAAGTCCTGCTTAAGCAGATCGGGGGCGACCGGCTTCGAGTGCTTTGAATCGGTCGTGGCTTTAAATTTCTTCGCTTGAACCGCTTTTAGCCCTAGTGTACGCATTCGTCGGGCAATGCGGTTCTCACTGCACATGAGGCCTTCATCGTGTAAGGTCTTGGTGATCCGTGGCGCACCATACCGTTGGCGATGCTCCGCAAAAATCTCGCGTATCCGTTTATCAAGTTCGTTATTCGATTGCACGTGCTGACTCAGGCCACGTGCAGTCCAATCGTAAAAACCACTGCGGGAGACGTTCAGAACGTCACACATGAGGAGAACGGGCCAGGCCTTCTTGTGCTCATCGATAAATCGATATTTCATACGTGTTCCTTGGCAAAGAAGGCCATGGTTTTTTTTAAGATGTCTCGTTCCATCCGGAGACGACGAGTCTCGCCTTCGAGCTCATGGATCCGCTGTTGGTCGACAGTACGCTTTCCGTTCCCGGGAAAGGCGGCGGTCTTATGAGTGACCAGTTCATCTTTCCAGCGGCCAATCAACGCACCACTCACCCCTAAACTGCGTCCCGCAGCCGCGCTGCTGTAACCATGTTCGATCACTAACGCGACGGCTTCTTGCTTAAACTCTGGACTGTGATACCTGCGTATTCGTTTCATTCAACACCTCATTTTGAATTATTATATAATTCTTAACTCGGTGTCCGGTATTACAGGGGAAGATCAGTGATTACGACGGCTACCAAGATGAATATGTAACCTATGGATAGTTAGAGTCGGAGGTTATATTGTTTAACTAGAAATTTTGTGAGACACACGAAATTCCTAAACTCCTGCAGTGAGCGATTTCCTTCAGAAATTTTAAGCCATCACTTCTAGTTCTTTTTTCGGTTCTAATTTCCTGGCGAGTTTGTTGTGTTGTATAAAGCATTATAAAAACAGCCTTTATGGAAAACGTGAATACGAACTTGGCTTGGACGACCTAAGTCGTTGATTGAATTGGTGGGTCGTACAGGGGTCGAACCTGTGGCCCGCTGATTAAGAGTCAGCGGCTCGATTAGATCAGGAATAATTATTAAGACCATTTGTCTAATTCCAAATAAAAGCGATGTTAGGTTTCCACTGTTTCCTTGGCGCTCAGCACAAACTTTCCATCAACCACATCGCCGACAATAGCTTGCCCATCCATAGCCTTGCCTTGAATAATCAATCTCGACAAGGGTGTTTCAATTTCTTGTTGGATCAATCGTTTTAAGGGTCTGGCACCATAAACCGGGTCATAGCCGCGTGACGCCAATTCAGTGATAGCGGCTGGCGACAATTCTAAGGTCATCTGCCGGTCCGCCAATCTTCCCCGCAGGCGTCCTAATTGAATTTCCACAATCGGACCTAATTCTTCTTGGGTCAGAGGATGAAAAACCACAACTTCATCCACACGATTTAAGAATTCTGGACGGAAATGCTGTTGTATTTCTTTGAGGACCAACGCTCGAAGGCTTTCATAATCCTTCTTCTGTTGCTGGGCTTCTAGTATCTCTTGACTACCCAAGTTTGAGGTCATGATCAACACAGTGTTTTTGAAGTCGACCGTTCGTCCATGAGAGTCCGTCAACCGACCGTCATCTAAGACTTGAAGCAATACATTAAATACATCATGATGAGCTTTTTCCACTTCATCAAACAAAATCACGGAGAAGGGCTTACGCCTTACGGCTTCCGTTAACTGTCCGCCTTCATCGTAGCCGACATATCCCGGAGGTGCGCCGATTAGCCTGGCGACCGTATGCTTTTCCATATATTCGGACATATCGATACGAACCAAATTGGATTCATCATCAAAAAGGGTATGCGATAGCGCGCGCGCTAACTCCGTCTTTCCAACCCCCGTTGGGCCAAGGAACAAGAAAGACCCTATCGGGCGATTGGGGTCTTTGATCCCAGATCTAGCGCGTAACACAGCGTCGGCCACGGCCCGAACAGCTTCATCTTGTCCAATCACACGCTGATGCAAATGGTCGTCTAAATGTAAAAGTTTCTCCACTTCCCCTTGCATCAGTCGGTTCAAAGGAATACCCGTCCAGCGACTCACGACTTCAGCAATATCTTCTTCATCCACTTCTTCTTTTAATAGGCGGCTTTCTTGATTTTTATTCGTGAGTTGCTCCTCTTCCTCACTCATTTCCTTTTCTAAACGAGGCAACGATCCATACCGCAGTTCTGCCACTTTATTCAGATCATACTGTCGCTCCGCCTGCTCGATATCTTGTTTTACGGCTTCGATCGATTGTCGCAACTCTTGAAGTTTGCCGACAGAGGATTTTTCGGCATCCCATTGTGTTTTGAGTTCAGCTAGCATCTCTTGTTTGCTGGCCAGTTCTTGTTCCAAATTGGCTAAACGAGTTTGGCTCCCTGAATCTGTTTCCTTTTTTAAGGCTTCTCTTTCAATTTCTAATTGCAGCACTTTCCGAGAAATCTCATCCATTTCGGCTGGCATGCTATCGATTTCCGTCCGCAATCTGGCTGCTGACTCATCGATCAAATCGATGGCTTTATCCGGCAAAAACCGATCCCCGATATACCGATGCGACAAACGGGCCGCCGCAACCAAAGCCGAATCTTTTATACGCACCCCATGATGAACTTCATAACGTTCTCTCAGTCCGCGTAGAATGGAAATGGTATCTTCCACTGAGGGTTGGTCCACCACAACGGGCTGAAAGCGTCGTTCTAAAGCCGCATCTTTTTCAATGTGTTTGCGATATTCATCCAGGGTTGTCGCACCGATGAGATGTAAATCCCCTCGCGCCAACATCGGCTTCAACAGGTTGGCCGCATCCATCGCCCCTTCGGCCGCACCTGCTCCCACCACTGTGTGTAATTCATCAATAAACAGCAAGATTTGGCCTTGGGATGATTGCACTTCTTTCAAGACAGCTTTTAGCCGTTCTTCAAATTCACCTCGAAATTTCGCGCCAGCGACCAATGCCCCCATATCTAAAACGACAAGCCGTTTTTGCTTAACCCCATCGGGAACATCGCCTTTGATAATACGCTGAGCCAATCCTTCCACAATAGCGGTTTTCCCCACTCCAGGCTCACCGATGAGTACCGGATTATTTTTGGTCCTTCGTGACAATATTTGAATAACCCGTCGAATTTCTTCGTCTCGCCCGATCACCGGATCCAGTTTCCCCTGACTGGCCGCCCGCGTGAGATCCCGGCCATATTTCTCTAAGGACTGGTATGTCCCTTCGGGATCTTGACTCGTAACGCGCTGATTGCCACGCACAGACTGAAGACCCGCTAACAATTTATCTCGTTTTAATCCCAAGGGTCCGAACACTCCACCTTCTTCCACCATAGACAACAAGACATGTTCTACACTGAGATATTCATCCTTGAGGTCTTTCATTTCCGTTTCGGCCTGATTCAGGACTTTGCCAAGTCTGGGCGTCAGATGTACTTGACCAGGAGCCGAGCCACTCACCTGAACTTGAGGAATTTTTTGGAGGGCCTGTTCTGCCGCATGGCTAACAGATGCGGGAGATACCCCCGATTGTTCAAGGATCGGAGTGGTCGAGCCATCGGCTTGTTCCACTAACACAGACAACAGATGTTCGACATCAATGCCTTGATGGTTCCGACGCATGGCTAAACCCGAGGCCGCTTGTAAGGCTTCTTGCAGTTTTAGGGTCATTTCGTTGGGATTCATCAGGGGCACCTCTTCCTGTTTTTTTTCTTTAACTCACAATAATTATTAAAAAAACCCACGACTTTATGAGGCCATATGATTATTTTCGCTTCTTAGATAGATAACCATTTCATTCCGGAATTCAAGTCCATTCTTCAAATTTTCCATCATGACAATGGAAAATAGATCGTATTCCGAAGTCTCACTATGGCCACAAAGACCTAAGCCAATTTCCTCAACCATAGCGGTAAAAAAAGAAACGAAAAATTTCAAATCACAATCACTGGCTATAGAAAAATAAAGAAGACTTGACTGAGGTATGATAAATAGCTAGGAATCATCGTCACTCACGAACCTTGAGAATCTCTTGATAAAGGGAATGAACTATTTGGGTATGTCCACGATAATCTACAAGTAAATGGTCTGCGGTTTGTTTGACGTTTCCTTCTTTGGGGTACCCCATTCTAATGGCACACTTAGCGATTTCTTCGATTTTTGAGGGTAAGAGATGCGTTTGCAGCTCATGAACCATTTGAATCTTGGTTTCTAGATTTCTCAAAAACACATAAGATTTCTTGAGTTCCTGAATGACCTCCAATGGTAATTTCCCAATCTTGAATAATTTGGTTAAACCTTTCAAGGTCTGTCGGTCTTTAATACTCGGATAGGTATAGCCCCACCGAAGCTGTAGACCTTGCACAATAAACTCAATTTCTCGAATGCCACCTATGCCTAATTTGACATTTCGCTCAAGTTCTCCTTTACGGGTCATCTTCAAAACCATTTGAGAACGAAGACCGCGAATCTCAGAAAAAACCTTAGGAGCTGTTTCTCGCGATCCATACACAAATTTGCTTAATTTCCGAATAAACGATTGGCCAATTTTGATATCACCGGCAATTGGCTTGGCTTTTAAAAATGCTAATCGTTCCCAGGTTCGTCCACGTGTCTGATAATAATGGCGGGCATCTTCAACCGAACAAGCTAATGGCCCAACCTGCCCTTCTGGACGTAAGCGCATATCCACTCGAAATAATGCGCCTTCAGCGGTTACTGCTGACAAGACATTAGTCAGTTCCCTCGCGAGAGCATGAAAATAATCTGAACCCAAGAAAGCCTCTTGGCCATTTCCCCCAGCGATTGTTCCATCTGGAGCTTGGTACACATAAACAAGATCGATGTCTGAACTATAATTTAATTCCCATCCTCCAAGTTTTCCCATGGCCAAGACGGAAAAGCCAATTCGGTTCTTCCCAGTCATGGAGGTGTACTCTCCCCAGCCCCCATGCTGGCGGTGGAGGTCTTCATCCACAAGTTCATAGGCCGCCTGAATGACCCCTGCCGCTAAATCTGATAATGCCGTGAACGTTTCGATTGGAGTGGCAATACTCAACAAATCACGTATCCCAATACGCAGCATTTCCCGACGTTTCAATCGTCGCAAGACCTCACATTTTGCCTCATAACTTTTCACCCCAGCCAGGGTGAGTTGAAATTTCTCCAAGAGCAACTTCGGTGTTTGACGTCGGAGGAGAACTCGGTCATCTTCAATCCAATACACTAATAATGGATCTCGGATAAGGGTTTGTGCCATGGCTTGACTATTCCCAAACACCGCCCCCAACACCTCAACGAGATGAGGCGCTGCTGTTAGATACTGAAACAGTTGGAGACGATGAATACCAGAATCTACATACCGCTCCCATTCATTGAGGGCTTGATCAGGGTCGGCCGTCTTCGCTACGGCGGAAAGGAGAGCAGGAAGAAAGTTTGCTAACACTTTACGGGCACTCGGCTCGCCTGCCATCGCCTGCAGATTTTGGTCTGCCCGTTTCCAATCCAAAATCTCGTAGCCTTGGAGAATCTGAGCCACTTCTTTGGGTGCGAGATCAGTGGCCAATACAATTGGAGTCGGATCAGGCAGGTTGAGTGTATTAGCTTTCGGCTTGATGCCTTGTGTCGCGCGTCGTCGTCTTGAAGGTAGTTTCATGAAGAAATTAAATTATACGAGACTACTTCAGACCTTACAACGATAAAATATTTCAGTATACTTTGCACAATGAAGCCTTCTACCCTAATAGAAAAGCTCGAGCAACAGTCCCCTCACCTTCCCTCGTCATTTATTCGAGACTTTATCACCCGGATGGACTCTGATTATTTGGAGCAGTTTTCTCCCAAGGTCATGTACCAACATATGGCCATGGCACAGCAACTGACATTGAAACAACCAGGTGCAATCACCATTGACACGCTTCCATCTCGACGCTATCAAATCCATGTCGTCGCGTATGATTATTTTTCGGCGTTTGCCACATTTTGCGGCGTATTGGCTTCTTTTGGACTAGACATTCAAGAGGCTGCCATCTTTACCTCTACTCAAATATCCAGGGCTTTGCCTCTTCCAGCCCAACGTCCACAAGCCTTGCGTTCTTGGAAACAGCTCCCAACACGACGCGAATTACCGGGATTATCCAGGAAAATTGTCGTCGATGTCTTTCAAGTACAAGCCCAAAAAGGCTTTCCATTCAAAGAGTCGGTTCAACAGGATTTCCAACGCACACTGCTGTTGCTTCTGCAACTGTTACAGAAGAATCACGTGCGGCAAGCTCGTCGCCAGGTTAATCGGCGGCTCATCGAACATATGGGAACGGTGAAAAAAAAGACCGGCGACTTACTTCAACCTGTTCGTATCACATTTTCCAACCGTCCATCTTCTCTTGATACCGTCTTAGATATTCGCTCAACCGATACCCAAGCTTTTTTATATACGTTCTCCAACGCACTGGCCATGCGAGGCATTTACCTCGTGAAAGCCAAAATTGAAGTCAAAGGTACCCAGGTATTCAATCGTCTGTATGTTCATGACCGTCACGGCAGAAAAATTCAAAGTAAGCAGGAACAACAGGAATTACGAACGGCAGCCGTGTTGTTAAAAGAATTCACACATTTTTTAAGTTGGGCACCAGACCCTGGAAAAGCCCTCGAGCATTTCGATCAATTCCTTGATCTCCTGTTGGAACAACCCCAAAAGGGTTCAGCCCTTGCCACCTTGACTAAAGGGCCAACACTCGAACATTTGGCCCAACTATTTGGTAGCAGCGACTATCTTTGGGAGGATCTGCTGCGACGCCAGCATGACAACCTGTTGCCAATGATGCGTCAATTTCAAAAAGGACTGTTTGTACGTTCCAAAGTGACTTTGAGCAAAAATATTGAAAAAGCCTTGAAGCCGGCAAGGACCATTATCAAAAAAATACAGTATCTCAACCAAGTCAAAGACGAAGAACTCTTTCGAATTGATATGCGGCATCTACTGGAAAACCGTTCTCTTTCCGATTTTTCCCAGGCTTTAACCAATTTGGCTGATGTCACCTTACGCCATGCCCTCGAACAATCTTATCGAGTCATTCAGCCAAAGACCTCACGAACCGCTTCCATACCTATGGCCATTTTTGGTTTAGGGAAGTTAGGGGGAAGAGAATTAGGCTATGCCTCGGATATTGAAATTTTATTTGTTTACCAGACTCCTCAACAGACAGGAAAAAAGAAAACATTGGGCCTATCAACCGATTATTTTGAGCGATGGACACAAGAATTCCTCCAATGGATCGAAGCCAAACAAGAAGGCATTTTTCATGTCGATACCCGCCTTCGCCCGAATGGTGACAAAGGCACATTGGCTAATTCTTTAGAAGAGATTCAGACGTATTACCAGAACCAGGGAGGGGCGGCACCATTTGAACGCCAAGCGATGATTAAGCTTCGATTTATCGCTGGAAATGCCGCGTTAGGAAAAGCGGTAGAGGCTCACCGAAACCAATTTGTCTATGGACCGGAGCCCTGGGATTTAGACATCGCCCTAAATCTACGTCAACGCCAAATAACCGAGCTTGTGAAGCCCGGGGTCACCAATATCAAATATAGTCCTGGGGGGCTGATTGATGTGGAATATATGGTGCAATACCTCCAGCTTATTCACGGGCATCAATACCCTTCGCTTCAAACACCCAATACCCTGGAAGCCATTGATCGCCTCTGTGATGAAAGCATACTCACTCTAGCCGAGAGAGACACTCTACATGATGATTATTTGTTCTTGCGGCAACTCATTGATGGCTTGAGGATTGTAAGGGGGAATGCCAAAGACCTCATATTACCCCCTTCCGGATCTGATGAAATGGTATTTTTAGCTCGCCGTTTGGGAATGAGGGCAATGGACTGGAAAAAAAGCGCAAAAACTTTTGAACAGACAACTCTAGAACGAATGGCAAAAATTCATAAACGTTTCCTCAAATATTTTTTACAAAATAATGCCTGAGCCGATTATCATCGACTCAGGCATCCATGAATTTCTACCATCCCTAGAATTCCTTAGACGTCGTAATACATGAAAAATTCATGGGGATGTGGTCTGAGACGCATGGGATCCACTTCGTTGTCTCGTTTATAAGAAATCCATGCTTCAACCAAATCCTCAGTGAATACCCCCCCTTTCAAGAGGAATTCATAGTCATTGGCCAGGTTGTCTAACGCTTCCTCTAAACTCGACGGCAACGTTTGAATATTACCTAATTCTTCAGGTTCCAAATCATACAGGTTTTTGTCCATGGCTTCGCCTGGATCGATTTTATTTTGGATGCCATCCAATCCCGCCATCAACATGGCGCTGAATGCAAGATACATATTGCACGACGGATCGGGGAATCG
>JAVJHY010000008.1:1167-34079 GCA_035593235.1 Phascolosoma agassizii
AGAGGTGTTACGTCAACAAACAGAAGAAGGTTTGGCACGACGATTAGGTGCCAGTGGATTACATGATCCAGCTGGTGGATTGCTGGTGAAAAAAGAGTATATCGAGCGGATGGACTTGGAACTCGGTGTAATCGAACAAATGGGATACCCTGGATACTTTTTGATTGTTGCCGACTTTATTCGCTGGTCCAGGGAAAATGATATCCCGGTGGGTCCGGGCCGCGGCTCAGGAGCGGGATCCCTTGTGGCTTGGGCTACAGGTATTACTGACCTTGACCCATTGCCCTACGGTCTATTGTTTGAACGTTTTCTCAACCCTGAACGGGTTTCTTTGCCAGACTTCGATATCGATTTTTGTGTCGAAGGACGCGATCGGGTAATTGAATATGTCGCCAATCGTTATGGTCGAGATCAGGTGGCTCAAATCATTACCTTCGGTACCATGGCAGCAAAAGCGGTTGTACGTGACGTGGGTCGGGTCATGAGCCTACCCTATGGATTTGTCGATCAAGTGGCGAAATTAATTCCATTTGAAATCGGCATGACCCTGGATAAGGCACTTGATCAAGAGGAAGTATTAAGGAATCGATACGACGAGGAGCCAGAGATTCAAGAATTGCTTGACATGGCCAGACAACTGGAAGGTATCGCACGAAATGTAGGTAAACACGCAGGTGGCGTTGTTATCGCGCCGCGCCCGTTGACCGAATACACCCCGTTGTTCGCTGATTCACATCTGAGTCAGGCGATTACACAGTTCGATAAAGATGATCTCGAGTCTATTGGATTAGTAAAGTTCGATTTCCTCGGGCTGCGCACTCTCACGATTATCGACAATGCGGTAAAGATGGTGAACCAGCGGCGCGCAACAATCGATGAACCTCCATTGTTGTTGGATGATAAATTGCCGCTAGACGATGAGGAAACATTTAAACTGATCCAGGCAGGGCATACCACCGCGATTTTCCAGCTGGAATCCCGTGGAATGAAAGAATTGATTCTGAGGCTGCGTCCAGACGCCTTTGAAGATTTGATCGCACTGGTCGCATTATTCCGCCCAGGTCCACTGCAATCTGGGATGGTGGATGATTTCATTAATCGCAAGCATGGTCGGGAACAGGTTCGTTATCCCCATCCAGATCTAGCCGACGTTTTGCAACCAACTTATGGTGTTATTTTGTATCAGGAGCAGGTTATGAAAATTGCTCAGATACTAGCGGGCTTTACCCTGGGGAGTGCAGACTTATTACGCCGCGCCATGGGTAAGAAAAAGCCCGAGGAAATGGCCAAGCAAAGGGAGATGTTTGCCAGTGGAGCCGCTGAACGTGGTGTGGATAAAGATGTTGGGGAGTACATTTTTGACCTAATGGAAAAATTTGCCGGATATGGGTTTAATAAATCTCATTCCGCAGCGTATGCATTGGTTTCCTATCACACAGCCTGGCTAAAAACGCATTTTCCAGCTGCATTCATGGCAGCCACAATGAGCGCCGACATCGATAATACCGATAAAGTTGTGATGTTACGGGCGGATGCAATTGACATGGGGCTTGAGATATTGCCACCCGATATTAATGCCTGTGACTATGGCTTTCTACCTATCGATGACAAACGTATTTTGTATGGCGTTGGTGCATTAAAGGGAGTGGGAAAAGGCGTCATTGAAAACATTGTTGAGGAAAGGGAAGCCAGTGGTCCCTATGTTGATCTGTTTGATTTTTGTCGCAGAGTCGATGGTAAAAAAGTCAATAAACGTGCCCTTGAAGCGCTGATAAAAAGTGGTGCGATGGATGCACTGAATCCAAATCGAGCGGCAATGATGGCAGATGTCGAAAAAGCGGTGAGGGCTGCGGGTCAAGCGCAGTCCGATTTTGAAGCCGGCCAATTCGATATGTTCGGTGTTGTTGAAGTTCCCCTGGAAGTGGAGTCAGACCGAGATATACCTGAGTGGAGTGAAGAGCAACGTCTCGCTGGTGAGCGCGATACATTGGGTTTGTACCTCACCGGTCATCCATATAATCGTTATGCTCTGGAGTTTTCTGGGCTGGCAGACAAAGATATTCAGCATATGGATTTAAGTACACCCAAGAATGGCGTGTTCGCTGGATTAGTTATAGCTATGCGTGTGATTAACACCCGCCGAGGAAAAATGGGATTCGTTACTCTTGATAATGGCAAGGCGCGAATTGAGGTTAGTCTGTTCTCCAACAAATACACCGAATATGCTGAGATTCTGCAAAAAGATAAAATTTTAATTGCCCAAGGAGAGCTCAGCACCGATGAATTTACCGGCAGCGCCCAGCTTCGCGTGGAGAGTTTGTTTTCAATTGAGCAGTTGCGCGAAAAACATTTGATGCGGCTCGACCTGCGATTTACAGAGGATCAACTGGATGCTCAATGTCTGGCTAAACTAAAAGAAATTCTTTCTCAACATCTCGGAGGAGGCGTGTCTGTCACTATTCTATACCGCCGCCACACGGGTGAAACAGGTGTTCTCGAGCTTGGCAAAGCGTGGTCGGTTAAACCTTCTTCTGCTTTATTCGAATCATTAGAAGATTTGTTTGGTAACGAAAGCCTGGTGATGCAATACGATGTTGCAACTATTCGGACCGGCCCACCGAAAGAACGTGCAACAAGAAGACTATATGCTATGGCTTAGCTGGAGAAGCTGACATCAATAACTCAAATCCCTCACAAACTGTATTCAGTGACTCGCTCCAGTCTTTTCCCCAGACTTTGCATTGCGCCTGAAAATACTCACGATGAACCTTCTGCCAGTACTCGAGACTACAGTCTCCTTCACCTTCACGCTCGGCGAAGCTAAGCGGCACTTCATTAAACGGCGTTGTTGTAACATCAGAAATTTGAACCAGGTACTTTGGCATATTGATTGAATCCAAAACAATCCAGTAGTCACCGGGCTTTCTTCGAGCAACTGAGGTCAGATCAAACTCGATATCAAGATGAGCAGTGGCGCGTTTCCCTCCTTCTGCGACCAGATCTATTAGCTCATCGTGATAGGGCGCCATTATCGGATCAGAAAAAGTACCGGCGAAATAGTTTTCTTCAACAATACCTAATTTGCTTCGGCAGTCTTGCCAGAAATCTTCTACAGCTTCTGTTTTATTCCCAATCATCTAAATTTGACCTCGTATAGTTAACAGTTTTTCCGATAGATCTAATTTTCTAAATCTACTGGTAACAAGTTGTTAAACTGATGCACTCAAGAAGTGGTCCAATTGTCTAACAAATTATCACTCGATAAATCAATCTAAAATCTACCCCATTTATATCGTGGAATTCTATTCAACTGGAATTGCCCTTATTGGTACAAATTCCATTTAAAAGATATTTGACCCCTTGACGAACTTCCTTTCTATGATCATCAATTGACATTAACTCGATTGAAATGAATTTAGCAAAAAGCATTGATTTCATCGAAAATAGATAATGAGCGGCGTCTTCAGGCACAACGTGTGCAAGGAAGTCTCCACGGGCTTTCAATTTAGACACCATGTCGACTACTAACTGCTCGTGTTTTTTCGTCGTTACCGCATATTGTTGGCCAAAAGTTGAACCTACATTCGTTATCGCTGTTGCTGAGACCTGCCGCCAGATCGACTTTCCCAGTTGATCAACACAGTGTTCCGTGCCGAGTACCATGATATCGGTCAACGCCTGCTCGGCATTTTCAGCTGGTTGAGCAATCATTTCGATGGCTTCTTTGGCATACTTCCCATCAGACTCCGTAATTAAAGCCAATAACAATTCACCTTTTGATGGGAAGTAGTTGTATAACGTTCCCGTCGATAGATCTGCGCGCTCAGCAATCTCCTCAATTGAGGCCTGATCGTATTGCTTAAGTAAAAATAATTCGTGCGCTGCATTAAGAATGCTAATTCTCGCCTGTATTTTTTTTCGCTCTCTCAGTCCCATCATAACAATTTATTAAAAATATTGATATTGACTTTATTATTATAGTTGATTCATAATTCTACCACGGTTGTTATTCGGCTAAAAGTATAGATGTTCGTGAATGATAAAGCCTCCATGTTTAATTTAACAATCACCGCGAAAACCCATAGATTTCTGAAATCATGGTCGATACGCGTTGATCAATTGAGGATTATAAAGAATGAAAGCTACACCACCAAAATCTGGAGTTTTAGGTAAACAGACAAGACGTTCGTTTTTAAAAAATAGCGCGGTACTGGGATCATCGGCGATAGCTGGTCCAATGATAATTTCCAAAGCTAAGGCACAGGATAAAGTTTTGAATTGGCTGACCTATTCTGGGCACTCTGCAGATGAGGTCATCGGTCCTTTTGTTGAAGAGCATGGCATTACAATAAATGCAAAGGAATATACCGACGGAGAAAAAATGTTGGCACTAATTCATGGAAACCCGCCAGGGACATTTGATTTGGTAACCAGTGATGCGCCTTATGTCGAGCTTCTGGTAAAAGCAAATCTTTTACAGGAGATGGATCCAGGCAACTTCAAAATGGAATCTTTGTTCCCAGAATTTCAAACTTGGGATCAACACTGGTTCGACAGTAAGCTAATGGCGCTCACTACAAGTTGGGGATACAACGGACTTGCTTACAACACTGATCAATTGTCTGCCGCCGATGTTGCCTCTTACGATGTGATGTGGAGTGACCAACTTAAAGGAAAGCTTGGTATGCGCGACTGGTATTTACCAGTGATGGGATGTTTCAGCGCTTCCTTGGATCATGCAGATCCATACAACATTGACGATGCGCAGTTTGAAGCACTTAAACAGCATATGTTTACTGCGAAGCCAAACGTCGCAGGTTTCTGGAACTTCTCTGGAGTGTTCGATTCCTTAGCCAACGGAGGTGCATATGTCATTCCAGGCTGTGGCGAATGGATAACCGGGCTTCTACAACGAGCAAATCATCCGATAGATAGCGCAGTCCCTAAAGAAGGTGCAATTATGTGGACTGAATCGGTTTCGATCATACGTGACACACCTAGAAAAGAATTGGCTGAAGAACTGGTTCGATACTTGACTGGCGTAGAAGGTCAAACAAGGCTAATGACCAAATCGTCATATATGGCTGCTGGACCCAATCAAGCTGCCTGGGATCAATTAATTCAAACTAATCCCAAGGAAGCGAAGATGGTTCACGTTATGGAAGGCGATGACAACATCATGAACCTGCTTCGTGACGGCAAGATCATACCTCGTCGCCTACCTAAGGTTCAATCCATGGAAACATGGCAAGATGCCTATACACAGTTCCAAAATGCTTGATTGAACGAGCTTCGATAGAACGGTTTAGTGTTACTGTGTAAAAGGTAATTCAATTTTGGCCACCAGTAATCCATTGCCACAGAACAGAAAAACGCCTCATAGTAGGCGTTTTTCTCAATCTGCGTCTCGTCGAATTTTTGTATCGGTTTTTGGCGGCCCATTGGTATTATGGCAGGGCGCATTCTTTGTTGCGCCCGTCATATTTATGATTGTTATATCATTCTGGATTGTAAGTAATTACCAATTGTCTCCGGATTTTACTTTCGTAAACTGGAAAAAAATTCTGCTAACCGATTATGTCTGGGATGCGTTTTGGAGATCTTTTCTAGGCGCCGGGATTGCTGCTGTAGTCGCAACCATAATCTCGTTTCCTTGCGCTTACTACCTTGGCCTGAAAGCTTCTCCACGTGTACGAGTTCTAGGTGCCTGCCTAATTATGGCACCATTTTTTACCAGTTTCTTGGTTCGTGCATATACCTGGCGCTCTATGCTGGGCGACGAAGGTTTAATAAACGTCATGTTGGAGTGGTTCGGGGTAGGTCCAATACAAATGATTAACAACCTTTTCGGATCTGTAATCGGGTATCTAACATTGGTTATGCCCCTTGTACTTCTGTTACAACTATTCGGTCTTTCGGCGATTGATCGACGACTAATTGCGGCCGGGCAAAATTTAGGATGTACTCCCTTAAAAACGATATTTCGCGTAATCATACCTGCCGCTAAGAACTCCATTGTCCTTGCAGTAGCGTTTGCTTTCGTTTTGAGTTTTGGAGATCTGATTGGACCCCAAGTGCTCGGTGGCTCTAATCCACCGACATTAAGTATTTTGATTGTCGATCAGGTTCGCGGCGGTCTGCAATGGCCGCGGGCCTCAGTAATTGCGCTAATAATGGTGCTTACTCTTATAGTAGTCGTGTCCGCAGCAATGACATATGCTTATGGCGGAGGTGAACGCCGCAACGGTAAGAATGAATAGCAAAGAATAATATGATTCACCTAATCTTAAAATGCTATGTTGTATTGGTGTTCGTATTTATTTTTGCACCGATTCTTGTGAGTTTCGTGTTCTCCTTTAGTGAAAACCGGTTTCCGACGTGGCCTATAACGAAGTTCAGCACAATTTGGTACCAGCGCGTTCTGGACGAGTCTGCATCTACCGATGCTTTTGTCCGAAGCTTAATTGTCGCGGGCATTACATCGACTCTCGCTACGATCATAGGATTCGGCGCTGCATATATTGATTATCGTTACCGGTTTTTTGGTCAAAAATTTTATGTGGCAATGGGTATTGTACCTCCAATGATTCCCGTGCTTATTTTAGGCGTAGCAATGTTAATGTTTCTTTCGCAAGTCGGTCTTTCAGGTGCCTTGCATTCAGTTGTTATAGCTCATGTAGTTTTGTGCATTCCTTTTTCCATGGCATTAACCCGTCTAAAATTATCACAAATGGATTCGAACTTGGAAGCTGCATCATGGAACCTTGGGGCAAATCAATGGCGCACCATGTGGATGGTTGTACTGCCATATAGTTTGCCCGCCATTCTCGCTTCACTGTTTATCACAGCGGCTATTTCCCTCGACGAGTTTGCTATTGCATGGTTCGTGTCTGGGCTTGAAGAAACATTGCCAGTCAGAGTTCTTAACCTGGTCTCGCGACAGCCAAGCCCAAGCGTCAACGCTATTGGTAGCTTTACATTTACACTGTCTTTGACCCTGGTGATCCTTGCACAAGCCACACTAATTCTCAGCCAGAGACGTGCTGATAAATCAAAGGGGGCCGTGTGAACGAATCCCAGGAACAACCAACGGACTCAGTCGAGCCATTACTCAAATTAGTTAATGTAGAGAAGCGATTTGGAAACTTGCTGGCGGTAGAAAATCTAAACTTGGATATTGGTAGTGGAGACTTTGTGGCGATTATGGGCCCAAGCGGTTGCGGCAAAACCACTACCCTGCAAATGCTTGCTGGGCTGGAGAAACCGACTTCCGGAACAATATTTCGCAATGGGAAATCCATTAATGATGTGCCACCTTGGCTCCGGCAAATGCCGCTGGTTTGGCAGAATTATGCTTTGTTCCCATTTTTGACAGTATTAGATAATGTCGGCTTCGGGCTTCGCAATATCGATATTTCAAAGAAGGAGCGTCATCGTCGTTCGATGGTTTGGCTTGAGAGACTAGGTATTGAAGATTTGGAACGACGCAACCCCGGAACTCTTTCAGGTGGTCAGGCTCAACGCGTTGCGCTTGCTCGTTCCCTTGTGCTAGAGCCAGAGGTCTTGCTTCTCGATGAACCGCTGTCTGCACTTGATGCCAATATGGTTGTGAGGATGCAGTCGGAACTTGCGGAGTTGCAACGAGACCTTGGAATTACTTTCGTCTACGTAACCCATAATCAATCAGAAGCATTCGCTATGGCCAGCCAAATGGTCATTATGGACAAGGGAAAAATCCAGCAAACAGGAAACCCAATCGACGTTTACCGTACGCCAAAAACCCGATTCGTTGCTGAGTTTGTTGGTACCAATAATATTGTTGGTGGCAAAATTGGTTCAATTGACGAGACAGGTTGCACAGTTGAAACAACCCTTGGCAACTTCAATTCGTCCAATTCCTCAGGTGCCTCAATTACAGTTGGTCAAGAAATTGATCTAGTGGTGAGCGCTGACTTGGTGATTGTAAACAATGATACACAAGACACGAGAGATAACGTCATATCCGCTCACCTAGTCGGCGAAAGCTTCGTTGGAAACATTGTTACCCTGGTGCTCGAAGGTTACGGCGACTTGGAGCTAAAAGTCCAGATTCAGCAACGTGCATTGCAGGATTTGGGCATTAATGTCAATGACGAGGTGGCGTTATCCTTTCAGCCTGAAGATGCTCTTATCATTCCGAAAATAATGTAAATGCTATGCTAGTGCCTGGCAAATTAAAGCTACCAAATGACAAGTAAAAATTTAAACAAGATCAATCAGCTTAACTGGGTCGAATACGCCGAGCGTATTCGGGAGCAACAACCCGTTATCTTTCTGACTGTCGGTGCACTTGAACAACATGGGCCTCATTTACCGATGAATTGCGACGAAGTGATACCGCGCGAAATCTCCGAAGAAGTCGCTAGAAATGTAAATGGTTTAGTTGCTCCATCGTTGTCTTATGGATATAAATCTCAGCCCCGTACTGGTGGAGGTAATCATTTTCCAGGTACAACAAGTCTCAGTGCAGAAGCGATAATCGCAAGCGTTCGAGACGTCATAATGGAATTTGCTCGACATGGCGCTAGACGAATAGTGTTAATGGATGGTCACTCGGAAAACACCATGTTTATAATTGAAGGTATAGACCTCGCACTAAAAGATCTATTGCGCGACAGTGTGACTGATATAAAAATTCTCAGGATTGGATACTACGAGTTTACGAGTTCAGAGACCGAGAAAATAGTGTGGCCAGATGGTTTTCCAAGTTGGCCATTAGAGCACGCGGGTGTCATGGAAACTTCAGTGATGCTCTACCGAAGGCCGGAACTGGTCGATATGTCGAAACTGCCCAGTGACGTTCCCGCACAATTCCCTCCATATGATGTCTATCCCGTGTCATTCGACAATTTGCCGTACTTGCCACGTTCAGGAGCGCTCAATTCAGCGAAAATCGCAACTGCTGAGAAAGGTAAGCTTTTGTTTGATGAATATGTGATGAGAATATCCGAAGCTGTTACCAACGAATTCAATCTGGACTGATAACGGGCCTACTTAAATATTCGTATAGATTATAGTTGAACCTGGCATGTGATCTCGACCTTGCTACCCCCAAACAATTGCGAAGATTGTATTGAAGTTCTGGCAGGATACTTACCTTCATTGAAATGTGCCCGATAAGATGTGTCCATCGCATCGAAATCGTTAAAATTTGCCAGATGTACTTCGACCCTGACAATTTGGTCCATACTCAGGTCGAGTTCTGCCAAAGAAAGTTTAATCACGCGCAAAATCGCATCAGTCTCTTTTGCGACGTCACCCAATACTGCTCTTCCGGCGGGAAAGTCTGCTGCAACCAAACCCGCTAAGTGAGCGTAGTGATCATCGATTACAATCTGGCTGAATGGAGAATTGGCTTGTGGAATGCAGTTCGGTTGAAAATAACGGATCATTTTGATAAATTTAATTGCGTTTCGTTGCCTTGAAATATAGGAAGTGTAAATTATACGTACATTTGATTGAAAGAGCGCTATTGATTGAGTCAGAAGTTGTGAGTCACCAAATGGGAATGATGATCCATTCAATCCACCAGGATTACAGTGATCTGCATTTGAGACGAATCAAACTTCAGGTTTTGCTCAGATAACTGACCCAGACTACCAAGAGCAAGTCCTTCAGTGAGTAGAATTATTCGTTTAGGCCCTGGGTCAATTCCACGTGTTATCTAACATGCTGCGTAAATGGCGGTTTTGGGACTTGGATGATTTTGCTCTAACAAAATTAAAATAGCTCTTTTAAATATTCTACTGCGCATGACAGCATACGATCAAATCGAATTTTAAATATCACGATATCAGATCAAGTCAGAACACTTCCGGTTAAGAAGTAATAACAACCGCGCGATATTGTCTACCCAGAGATGTAAGTGAACGTGGCTGAATAATTTTGCTGCCATCCTTGGCAGTATGGGTGATTCCTTTCTTTCCTTGCCACTGCGATTTAGACTCGTCCTTCGCTGGGCACATCGCAATATGCATTATTTGTTCCGAGCGTCTAGAAGAGCTTGCCATCGGTCATCTGCTTAAAAAGTAGTAATTGAGGCAATTTTAGATCTCTCATGCTAGAGTTTCTGTGATTCACATCACAAAATTTCAAATCCCTAATCTTTTTCAGAATCCATCGCATCCATTAATTTGTCATGGTATCGCCGACCACTTACCGTGTCTTCATTGATTAACTGGCTTAATTCATCAGCGGTTTCGGCGCTAATGGATACAGCGGATGCCTCGATATTTTCCTGCATAAATTCAATGTGCTTGGTCCCCGGAATGGGGATAATATTGTCTCCTTGCGCCAGTAACCAGGCTAATGCTAGTTGTGCCATGGTGCAACCTTCTCTATCGGCAATGGTGCTAAAAGGTTTTAGTAATTTCTCGTTTCGTGCAAAATTTTCTGGTTCAAAGCGCGGTCTCGAATTCGTCTTACGAATGTCGTCCTCTGCCATTTCTGTAACTGGTGGGCACTTGCCAGTCAAGAATTGACGTGCGAGGGGAGAGAAAGCAATGAAACTGATGCTCAACTCTTTGCAAGCCGAGAGAATTTTACGTTCCGGTGTTCGTGTCCAAAGGGAATATTCTGATTGCAAGGCCGTAATTGGATGTGTAGCGTGTGCCTTTCTCAGCGAGTCCGTTGAAACTTCCGATAAGCCAACGGTTCTGATCTTGCCAGCCTCCACCAATAACGATAATGCACCAACGCTTTCTTCAATAGGGACTTTGGGGTCCAGACGATGGAGATAGTACAGATCGATCACGTCGGTGTTAAGCTTTTGTAAGCTGTCTTCGCAACTCTGGCGTAATACTTCTGGACGACAGTTGATTATTGATTTCCCGTCACTGTTTTTAAATATGCCGCACTTGCTCGCCAAGACATATTCGTTGCGACGTGCAGAAATAGAATGACCTATTAATTCTTCATTGTGACCAAAGCCATACATCGCGGCGGTGTCGAGAAATGTATATCCCGTATCTAAGGCCTCATTCAGCAGGCGACCAGAATATTCTTGATCCGGCAGCGAGCCGTATCCCATAGACATATTCATGCAGCCTAGGCCGATAGCGGATACGCTAAAAGGACCAATCTTTCTTGTTGTCATTTGTGTTATTAAAAAACCATTAATTAGCGATGGATGAATTTTAGTACAGAGTAATCGGCAAATAATAATCCAACACAAATCTCTCGTCGGATTCAAGAAAGTGGTTGCGGTGATAAATCGCGAAGGCGGGTGTTGTTTGTAGCTTCCATCCTGATTCAGGTAACCATTGTTGTAATATTTTTGATATCCACGGTAACAATTCGCCATAGCGCCCAGTTAATGAGAATTTTGCATGGGTTCCCCCCGGAATGATTAAGCTGTTCACTGGTCCACGCCTCAGTAACGGTCGATCGATGCCAATACATGCAACGTAGCGACACTGGGAAAGCGGTACCCAGGCAGGATTTGAATGATGCAATCCAATTTGTGGTTTGAAGGGTCTGTCTTCCAGTAATGTCCAATGGCGAAGTAATTGCCAGGCGGAAGAAATTTGTCGGCTATAACCCTGGTGTCTGACATAAGCGACTGATCTTGGTGGTAACTCCTCAATTCGTGGCGGCAAAAGAGTTAAGGGGGTAACGCGTTGATAACCTGCCGTTATCTCGGGGTCGTCATCAAGGGGAAGCGCTTTTGCTTGACTCTGGTTTCTGCGCCATCGCCCTGGGCTTACGCCAAAGCAACCAGAGAATGCACGACTAAAAGACGACACCGAGGTAAAACCACATTTCTGAGCGACGTCGATAATGGCGGAATGCTGGTCAAATGTGAGTTGATTTGCAGCGTGCTCCAGTCGCGTTCGTAATATGTATCCATGCAATGTTTCGCCAATTACCTGTTTAAAAACGCGATGGAAGTGTTGTTCAGAATAGGCGGCAACTTTGCACAGTCTCCTGGCGGACAGGTCCGCAGCAATATCGCGATGAATCGTATAAAGCACATCATTAATTCTGGAGGATTGGCTGGGTATTGGCATTTTCAGCATAAATGAACAATAAATAAAGCATATTTGGACAAATATGTATCGTTGATTTTAGCCACATTTAGACCTAGAGGCCAAATTATGCAAACTTCCGACATTCTTCGTTCGCTACAACCCTCCTATATTCGGGAAATACTATCCGCTGCCAGCGCGCCAGGGGTGATTTCATTGGCTGGAGGTCTGCCGGCGGGAGATCGTTTTCCTATGGCGATGATGTCTGATGCTCTTGCTAATTTGGGACAAAAACCCGAATTGTTTCAATATGGACAAACTGCCGGTTACCAGCCATTGTTGGATGCCGTGAGGTTACGATTCCAGGTTGATTCAAATCTTGAATCCATTGTCTGTAGCGGCTCCCAACAAGCCCTTGATTTAGCCGCCAGAGCATTTTTAGATCCAGGGGACGTGGTGGTGATGGAAGTGCCGAGTTACCTTGGCGCGTTGCAGGTGTTCGCCCTGGCTGGGGCGGTATTGTCTTCTGTCGAACAGACTCCGACTGGGCCTGATATGAGTCAGTTAGAAAATGCCTTATCTGCGGATGGCGTAAAACTATTCTACGCGGTACCGGATTTTCATAATCCAACTGGAGTCCGTTGGTCGTTGGAGACACGTAAACAAGTTTCTACATTGTGCCGAAAGCTCGGCGTGGTTCTGCTTGAAGACTGTCCATATCGGGATATTCGCTTTGCTGGAGAGTCTTTACCTATGGTGTCTTCCTTTGATCCTGAAAATGCCATTGTCCTACGTTCGTTTTCGAAAACTGTGGCGCCTGGAATAAGGCTAGGTATTGCAACCGCATTGCCAGAAATTATCGCGCCAATGATTAAAGTGAAGCAGGTGTCCGATCTGCATTCGAATATTCCACTACAAGCAGTACTAGCTGATGTACTGCTTAATCCAAAATTCGAACAACATATAGGTCGCATTATAAAAATTTATAGCAGTCGATACCAAGCGCTAACTCAAATGTTAAAAATACACCTTTCACAATGTGTTTTCGAGCAGGTGGAGGGTGGAATGTTTGTCTGGTTAAAATTACCAGAAGAATGTAATGCTATGAATGTCGCCAAGACCGCTATTGAACAACAAAATGTGGCAGTGGTACCAGGAGATGTATTTTTCCCAGAAACAAATTTTCAAGACGCAAAAAACAAAGCCTTTCTTCGATTGAATTTTAGTAACACGCGCGAGGAGCAATTCTCTGCAGCGATTGCACGGCTTTCAAATTGTTTTTGATTAGGGAACCTCTGAACAAGTCATGACCGATCAATTTGAGTTAAAAATAAACAATCTCTGCGTTAAAAAAATCTAGGGCGCTACCTTTTTCGCGATAAGCAAAAAAGGTAGCGCCCAAATTTATTAAGACGATGCTGGTATTGTTTTATTTTCTCAATCTAGGAAGGAGTGGGCCAGACAAAATCAGGGCGTAAGCCTTCGTAGACAGGGCGTCCGTCGTCTGGCTTAGCTACGCCAGTACTTGGATCATAAAATGCATGATAGGTTGCTGGAAGCGCATCGGCATCATGACCCATCAGATTGGGCACAATGGCGCGAATTCTTCCTTCTTTATCATCCAGCATAATGGGTGATCCACAGCTTGAACAAGTGCATAACTCAAGTGGTCCACCGGGGTTGCTGGCGTTAAATGGTTGACGATTCAAGCCATCAGAATTGTCTACCGCTAGATCACCATGCTTGAAAAACACAACGTGGGTTGTGTCCTGGCCAGTAACGCCTTTGCAGACAGAACAATGGCAAGTATGATTATCAATCGGTTCGTTACTCGAATGCGTTTTAATGTGATCGCATCCACCGGCATATTTATCTGACATGATTTGTTGCCTCATCTCTTTAGTGTGAATTGTTATCGACCCAGGGATCGACTGCCTGATTGGTTCAGGTCACAACATTATAGCCACAGTTACTGATTTTTAAGGCAATCCCGGCAAGATAATTAGTGCCTAGAGGTGGTGGGGGAGATATACTAATATGTATATCTATATTAAGCGTTTTATATCAATCGGTTGTACAGAATACCTATAGAATAATATAGGTTAGGGGCAGATGCCCATCCGCCTACTGTAGCGGGTGATCCGCAATATTGTCGGCTTTGCAATTAGGCGATCTTTGAATAAATAGGAAATAAAACTTTCTTCTCTCTCAGAAAGTGATTTTCCACAGACCGATTCAACGCACTAAGCGCATTGTTTCTGGATTGCAAATCTAATGTGTCGCTAGTCGGGAATTTCTTAAGAATGTCCGATATTCTGGAATTTTGGTGGAGAGTTGCTTGTTCTAGCTCAGCTACTAATTCTTTATCATCCCCATCAGGAAGATTTATACGACAGTAAGTATATAGCTCTGTACTTATGTATTTTAGATGATTAACTAGAGCAAACTGGTATTTAATCAACTGTTCATCAAAGCCTTCAGTATTTTTCAAAGTGCATTGATGTCTGGAGGTTAACACTCGCTTACATACTTTAAGAAAATTCTTTTCAATTGTCTGTAAAACTTCTTGTTCAAGACTATCGAATTGATCAAGTTGATTACCATAAGATGGCGTAGGCTTGAGTTTAGTAAGCTCGCTCTGACTAAGACTGATTTGCATCAAAGTATTCCTGTATACGTTATTAATGCGTGCATACTATGGTTTTATTTTGACAAAATCTAGCACTATAAGCGCATAAATTACTGATAATAAAGTATAATTACGATACACGGATTGTTTTTAAAGATTAACGGTTAGGGGATTTGAATTAATCTTTTTGCAGCGCAGGAAATAAGACTGCAAAAGTGACCATTCTCACTGCCTCACACCAATCCTTGCCACTCTAGTATGAAAATAATAATTGGTCTGGTTTACCGCACCCATTTCTCGTTCTGGTTGCGTTACTGGCGAACTTTATTCATAAGTATAGTCATAGCTGTCAGTGACACCATTGAAAGTTTCAAACTCATGGTGCCGTCACCCTGAGGAATACCACCGCCGTAACTTTTCCAATAGTCTTCAGAAAAGGATGGCTCCGTTGCAATATACGCGCCTGTACTTTCAGATCCAGAGTTCTGGTATTGAAACCCTAAAGCGCCAGCAGCTGCGTGCTTGCCATAGGCGAAACGTAATACATTGAAAGCAAATTCTTTGTTTTTCTCCAAGCTTAAATTTGACCACGCATTGAAGTATTGGGTCCAGGTTGAACCCGCGTTGGATAGTGCTATTTGGGCTTCCCCAGGTAATCCAGAAAAAGCCTCTACCATTAGGTGATTAATCTGCTGTCTGTCACTTTCGCTGAAAGATATCGGCGCTCCCACCTGATCGAGGCAAAATACCAATGCTTCGTGGTGTGCCTCTAGGACGTCCCTGGAAAGCTCGGCAGCTTGACCTGAGGCGACAACTTCCAGTGGTTTCTCATTAACCATGGCTCCTGATCCACCTGATAACTACAGGCCAAGAATTGGCCACACTAGTTTATTTGACATGATGTAGTTCCTGTAACTTTCCAATCCATTTTCTTTGGGCGTGGATTCACAACATTCATTTCAATATAAAGAATATACCTTGATCTTTCTGTGACAAATTTCGTATTTCGATATTGGCATCTACTTGTTTTTGGGGTTCTCGGTAAAAGCAGGGAGTAGTTTTCTGGTCGTAATTCAACAATTCTTAAGTAGACCTATTCGCAGGTGTGCCAGATTTCGCAGTGCCAGCAATCACGACCCGATGCATGATGCGATTGTGACCGGCATAGTCATTCAAAGGATAATGCATGGTAGTCAGGTTATCCCAAATTGCAACAGTGCCCGGCGTCCAACGCAATCTAAAAATGAACTCAGGCTTGATACAGTGGGCGAACAGAAAATTGAGTATAGAATCGCTTTCTTCTGCTCTTAGCCCTTGAATGGATTCTGTAAACATTGGATTCACATAGATTGCTTGCTGTCCGGATTGTGGGTGGGTGCGAATAACGGGTTGCAACATCTTTGGCGTTGCCTCATGATTTTTTGCCAATTCACCATAACCCAGATCCTGTTCCCGACCCGCCATGGATCGACCAGCAAAGCTATGTATGCCATCTAATGTCGAAAGGAATTCTGAATACGCAGGACTGAGGGCATTACACGCTGCCACTAAATTGCAAAATAGCGTATCACCAATGCCTTGTGGTACTTCAATGGCGTATAACATTGAAGCCAGTGCGGGGGTTTCCTGGTAGCTGGTGTCGGTATGCCACGCCCCTGCAAAATTATGCTTATCTTCGGGCTTTTTTTGCACAACCATAATTTCCGGGAATCCTTTCAGACTGCCAATATATGGATGTTGCTTTAACCTGCCCAGCTTGGTGGCAAACGCGCATTGTTGTGCTGGAGACAAGGTCTGATTCCGAAATACGATGATATGGTGATCCCATAATCCTTGTATGATAGTTTTGACATCCTGCTCAACAACCTTTTTGCTAAGATCAATACCAGATATTTCCGCGCCTAACCCTCCGATCTGAGGTGATATTTGAATGTTGTTGTTCATTATCGTCGTAGCATTTAGGGATAACCACCTTAACTGGTTGCAGGTAAAGAATCGGTTGGTTAATGGGGATGTTACCTCTTAATTTTAATACATATTTAAAAGTGAAGTAGTTGGGGTGAATTTTGCTGGACGATATTTCTCATTCTTCCTCATTTAACTCCCATCCTATTTCTATTTTGTATGTATTCTTTCCCATATGGTAATTACTAGAGGTTAAATGGTTATATCAATGTGTGTTCTTTGCTAAAGGGCTGACTCCAATTATCTAATGACCCACTTTGTGCATACACATTTGTGCGTTTTCTGCCTATATGCTGCTACAGTTAGCGTATGGTGATATCCAAATCTGTTCAGATTGCACAACGCTATTTTGACCTTTCCAATGCGGGCAATATAGATGAAATTGACCAGTTGTTTACCGATAGCTCAACCTACAGCTCTCAGAATACGGGAATCTATCTGGGCAGAGAACAGATTATAAAGATGCAACGAGCATTTCATGGAAGTCATAGGGATCTTAATTGGCAAATACATAGTGTCGATGAGACCAGTCCAGGTATCGTGCTATTTGATTTTGACCTCATGGGGGTAAAACCGTCAGGTGAAAAGTTTTGTGCTACAGGATTGGAGTACGTGATTATCTATAACGAAAAAATACAACACGTTGAAATCAGGAATAAATAACAAGGCTCAATCTACATAGACCGCTCATTTCCTTCCAGCAATTCAATACTTATTGCAGCAAGAGCGAGACAGGCTGAGACCTATTTGCCAATGTCTTTCCGTGAAAAGACACGCCGGGATCAGACGCGCCGGGAATATATGCAAGGTGAATTATTCTAGCTGTCCGACCCCAAAACGGTAATTTTAGTCGCAGTGTAAATAGGGAAGTAGATCTACTGATGAATATGAATGGATACTATTCTTTTTAGTGCGAATTCATTGAACTCACCGGCCAGATCATGTCGCGAGAAAATAATCCAAATTTTAAAGTTTAATTTTGAGTGTGGGATGCAAGCTATTGGGTGGTGCCAAATACTCAAAACGCGCATTGCTTCATCGTGAGTTGATGCATAACGCAAAAGACCCCGCTTGAACGGGGTCTTTTATCTTTAACTAAAATGAATGTTTAATAGCGATTTAGGGCAACCACTTTTTCCAGATATCAGGATTTGCACTCATCCAGTCTGCTACCGCTACCTCTATTTCCTTACCGTTAACATCAACGTCCAAAACAATCTTACTTTGTTCTTCATTGCTTAAATTCATATTGCTTAAAATGTGCGCAACGTCTGGATTAGCAGCCATTGAGGCAGGGTTACCATAGTTAAAAGTCACATCACGGTCCCAGCCAGTTGCTGGCCACTTTGCTTCATCGTAGGCAGGCAGTTCGAGTGGAACCAAATCCAACGCGGCGTGAATCCAGTGTGGTGTCCAGGCATACAACAGGAACGGTTCTTTTCGCGCGTAGGCGCCCTGCGCTTCGGCCCAAAGTGCTGTTTCGGTTCCTAACTCGACAGCAACAAAATCTACACCGAGCTGATCAAGACGTTCTTGATCAAAGCATGACCACGCTGGAGTTGGACAAGCCAATAATTTACCTTTTCCATTGGTTTCCAATGCCGCGAAATGTTCTTTGTACTTGTTCAATTCTTTATATGACTTTAAGTCTGGAGCAACTTCGTCAATAAAATATTTTGGAACATAGTAAGTTGACGTGCCGATTACACCTGTTTCACCCATAAAATGCATGCTGCCGTCACCACCGAATTCTTTCACCATCACCTTATATTCAGGAGAGTAAGATGGCCATAGTTCGCAACCGAAATCTAAGTCACCCGCCGCAACGGCTTCAAATACGCCGCTACCAGAAGGCATGGTGATGGACTTAACTTTGTGACCGTACTCATTTTCAAGAATTGTTCTCACCAATTGGCAAACAACAGCACCACCAGTCCAGTCTGGTACAGCATGGGAGAAGCGCTCGGCATAAGAATTGAATGATCCTGAAAGTAATATTATCGCTGTACTTCCAGCAATCAGTGTTTTCGAAAGTGTTGGAAATTTCATTTGTGTTGCTCCACTAGTAATTTTTTGATTACTGCATAAACGGAAAATAATCGCAGTGATAGATTGAGCTAATTGTAATGACTGTTCGGAATACAGCCCCGACCATTAGATGGGAAAAATTTTAAAAGCCAATGTTAGTCTTTGTCAATTCCGAAGTCAGCATTTTTAGGTAAAATATTCAGATAATCGAGTCTTTAAGGGCGCTTTTGATGAAGAATCGGGATTTGCCCAGGTTTGATGCTTGCTTAAGCCGCAGTACGTTATCTGATTACACTTTCTTATTTGGTTTAAAGCTCTCAGGGGGAAGAGCCTGGGTAAGATTGGATGTGCTTTCAAGAACTGCTCCCAATTTCATTACTGTGGTATCGGCAAATCGATGACCAATGATTTGTAATCCAATAGGCAAGCCTTCCTTAGAAAACCCGGCGGGCACGGAAAGTGCTGGACACTGGGCCACATTGTTGAACACACTGGTTAAATCTAAAGCCATGAGTTTTCCGCCCTTGTCGAATCCCTCAAAATCATTATCCGAATTGTCGTGGGTGGGTGCGGTCTGGGCCATAGTTGGTGTCAATAGTGCATCATAGTTTTCAAATACTCGACACAACGCATGCCATTGCTCTGTTCTATAGATTTCAAACTTTTTGTAAGTAGGTGCGTCAATGGCGCGTCCGCGCTCGATCAGTGCAACCACATTTGGATCCATCTCGTTGCGCCATTTATCTAAATCTTCGGTAAAGCAGGCATCAAGATACACTCCCCAAATATCAAACCAGACTTCGTGATATTTGCTATTCCATCCCAAATCCACTAGTTCGACTATAGCGCCAAGTTCACGAAAACGCTGGGCACTTTCAAGTATCGCGTGTTGCACCTGTGAATCCACTGCGCAATAACCCAAATCCAGGGAAAGACCCAATCGCATTCCACTAATATCTGTTGAATCTGAGTTTTGAAAAATGGGTTTATCGGGCAAACTTGTAATGTCCAATTCATCCGGACCAGCGGCAATATCCATAAACAAGTTGGCATCCGAAATGTTGCGGGCTAATGGTCCAAAGTGGGAAATGTTGTCAAAAGTTGTGGGCAGAATATCCATGGGTATTCTGCCTAGGCTTGGTTTTAATCCAACAAGATTGCAAAACGAAGCCGGAATACGTACAGATCCTCCCATATCAGTTCCTTCCGCCAGCGCAACACATCCCGTTGCCACTGCTACCGCCGATCCTCCTGAGGATCCCCCAGATGTTCGGGTTAAATCCCAGGGATTCGAGGTGCGCCCCCACAATAGATTCTGAGTAAAGCTGCTATAGGCAAACTCGGGTGAATTGGTTTTACCGATTACTATCGCCCCGGCTTGTTTGAATCGCTGAACGATAATGGCATCCTTATCAGCGATGTAATGTTCGTACATTTTTGAGCCCCGGGTCATCCTTTTGCCTTCTACGGGTGTGACATCTTTAACCCCAAATGGCAATCCGTGAGCAGCTCCCAGCGATTTTCCAGACATGACATCTCTTTCTGCCTGTTTCGCAAAATCCATTGCTTCGTCATGAAACACAAAGCAAAAACAATTGAGTCTTTCATTTACCTCATCAATCCGATTCAGGCTTTGTTGCATTAACTCAACGGGTGAAATTGATCTGTCTTTAATTAAAGAAGCCAATTTATGGGCAGGGGTATACAGTAAATCGAGGTCAGTCAAAATTCAAATTCTCAACATTATTCGGTTATCAAAGTGGTTGACTAATGCGAAATTTAGTCAATAACAAATAATCGTGCGGGAGTTCGTTGCATAAACTCAGCGCTGTTTTCTTCAATGGCCATAGTGTCTATAAACATAGACATGCCCACAGATTGAGGCAGATAAAAATTAGCCTCGTAATTACATACCATGCCAACTTCGAACACGTTGTATTCTGGGATGGAGTGAACATTATAATACCATGGTCCAACCCAGTCTGGTGGAAATGAAATGCCTAAGTCATACCCTCCAAGCCAGCACTGATCTTCCCATATTCCCATTTCTTTGTAATAGCTTTCTATGGCCACTAATAATTCGTTGACGGGTAAACCTGGTTTGATTATTTCCGCAACAAATGCTTTCGCACCGGTGATAGTGTACATATATCTGGCGACTTCAGGGTAGGGTTCTCCCATAGAAAAAGTTCGAGCCATATTAAAGTAATATCGGTTATATACGCCGTACAAATCAATGTTTATAATTTCTCCTGGCATGATTTTTTTGCGGGAAGCGAGTGGCGAAAGGTGTATGCATACAGTAATTCCCTTTTGTGTCGATTTGAAACACTGCTACAATGATAATTCAATGCCTGGATGTTATAGCGAAAAACTTTGTATGGGTTTTCTGAACATATGAAATTCGCAGCTTTGCAAGGGTTGTTTAAACTGAAATTATTAATAACAAAGTAAACCTATGACTACAACAGGAGAAACGGGATTTTCGATTTGGGAATATTCGGCAATTGTGTTTGCCGTGGTCGTAGTTTGCAAGCTGATTAGTAAAACCACCAAAACAGTGGATGTATTGTGGCTAATCGTGTTTGGTTCGTTATTGACCAATCTCGGTCTACTTCCTGAACACAATGAATTCCTCGAGACCATTGGCGAGTGGGGAATTTTATTTATTATGTTTGCCTTGGGGCTTGAAGAAGACTTGAATCGTTTCACCCAAGGGCTCAAACGAAGTCTGGGAGTTGCAGTAATCGGCGCTTTGTTCCCATTTCTAGCTGGTTATGGGGTGGCGTCTTTTGTCGGATACAGCACCAATATTTGTTTGTTGTGGGGGCTTACGATGACAGCCACCGCTGTTAGCCTGACCATGATGAGTTTAAGGGGAGACCTTCTGCATAAGTCCACGGCAGCGACTGGGATTATGACTGCTGCAATCATTGACGATGTGGCATCCTTGGTAGGTGTGGCAATATTGATCCCACTCATCGTCGTAAGCACCGGAACTGACGGAGGTGCTAGCGCTGGACTAGGCGGTATTCTAATGATTATTTTCAAGGTGGTTGTGTTTTTTGCGATCACCCTTTTCATGGGATTGATAGCATTCCCTGAACGCGCACCGAAAGAATTGCCAGCGAATGCAAATGTATTTCAAAATATTGCACATTGGTTTTCGCGCCTAGTTGCTAAAGTCGGTGTGCGAAAAATACTGCTGATACACCAGGGCGAATTTACCCCGTTAGTAATGCTGTTCTTCGCGATGATGGCGGGGGTAACTGCGCATCTACTTGGTTTTCACCCTGCCATCGGCGCCTACTTCGCGGGACTGTTTTTTCACAGAGAATATTTTATCTTTAGCAAAGTTGTCGAGAATGAGGAGGGTGAACCACACATTGAAGAGGACGATCACTTCCATAATGTAAACCACGTTATAGAACATTTAGCATTTACTATTTTTGGTCCAATATTTTTTGTCAATTTGGGTGGAAAGCTGATTTTTGATCTAGAGATAATGCTGAAAGTAATACCGATTGCGATATTACTATTTCTTACTGTCTTAATATTTCAGGTTATTTCAGCGGCAGTAGCGGCTCGCTATACCGGACGCTACCAATGGCATGAAAGTGTCATGATTGGACTTGGGATGCTGGGTCGGGCAGAGCTTGCGTTTATCGTAATAAATATTGCATTTGTACAAGAGCAGATAATAGGGATCGAAGAGTTCTACACCCTAATGTTTGCCTGCTTCATGCTTAATATCACCGTTCCCATCGTACTCAAGTTATGGAAGCCGTATTATCTTGGTTTTAAGCAGCTAGATATTTTGGGTGTTAAACTTTCGAGACCCCAGGCTGCGGTAGTGCCTGAAGAGATGGCTGAGTATAAAGCGCAGATGGAACAGGAGCGCCGTCGCTATATCGAAGACGAGTAATTAGTGCATCTATAAATTAAGTGATATTGATACACTAATTACATCCGGTTCAGGCACAACAGTTTTGTAATTGGGCAAGCTTGGTGTGTATAGCAGAGCAGGGAAAATGAGGAAACCTCAGGTCACGTTTTAAGGTTTAGACGGCGGCCGAGGTTGGCGGAGGAATAAAACGTGTCCCCAATATTGCACAATATAGTATAGAGCTTACCGACCTAAATTCGAGATATGATATAGGGCCATGATTTAAGTTTATCTGACTATGTTAAAACCAACTATAGAATTCCAGTCAATGATCGATCACGCCGATCAGGCTGTTACCACTTTCAGTCCCGAAGAAGTCAATAATCGATTGAACCAAGATGGTGTCTTGTTGATTGACATAAGAGACATCAGAGAACTGCAAAGGGAAGGGCGGGTGCCCGGGTCCAGACATATTCCTAGGGGAATGCTCGAGTTTTGGATTCATCCTGGGAGCCCCTACTTTAAGGATTATTTTGAGGATGTGGGGGAAGTTATCCTGCATTGTAATCGTGGATGGCGTTCGGCCCTGGCCGCTAAAGCATTAAAGGACATCGGCATTGAAGTCGCCCATATGGGGGGTGGCTTTACCCTTTGGCAAGAGACCGGGTTGCCAGTCGAGGCAATGCCCGAAAAATAATCCTAATCGACAAATATTGAAATTTGTCGTTTGAATCCCATTTTGTACGCAACAACTCTTAAAAAAATTGAATGAATACAAGCAGCTTAATCGATAATATTTTAGCTTCTGCAAAAAATCTAACCGAAAAAGGTAAAGATATTGCAGAAGAAAAGTTGAATATCCCTGGTGAGGGCAACGAACGCGAAGCGATGTTGTCGGGTATGAGCAAAGGCGCTATGGCAGCAGGTGCCCTGGCACTATTACTCGGTACCCGTGGCGGGCGTAGCCTGACCGGAGGCGTGTTAAAAGTTGGTAGTCTGGCTGCTATAGGTGGTTTAGCTTATACAGCTTATCGACAATGGCAGGGAAAAAGCCAGGATTCTGAAGAAACTCGGGCCGCTGTGTCTAATACGGCACCAAGAGATGTCAGTGACAAGCATAGTCGGTTGATTTTAAGTGCAATGATTGCGGCAGCGAAAGCAGACGGTCACATCGATCAGAATGAACGAATCGGACTGCAAAATTATATCGATCGGATTGGTGAGTCTGCAGAGCTTACGGCTTTTGTTGAGACGGAGCTCAATAAGCCGTTGGACCCAGGTGACATTGCTGATCAGGTGCAGGGCCAAGAAGCTGCCGCTGAGGTTTATCTCGCCAGTTTGCTCATCATTGATCAATCCAACGTAATGGCAAACACCTATTTAAAGGAGCTGGCCAGAGCCCTCGCATTACCCCCTGAGTTGATTGCCAGTTTGAATGCCGGAGTAGAACCAGCGGTTTAGATCATACTGCCTTAACCCAAACCGCAGTGTCATGAAATACGGCGCCGCCATTTGGGGCTGCAGGTTCACTGCTAACTAGCAAATTGATACCTATCCCTTCTGGAAATGCACTAGCTGGCCAGATTCCTTCAACCACAACAGTGTCTGGCTGAATTTTCTCCATTAGTTTACAGGTCACGGTAACGCTGCCTTTACTATTGCCAACTTTTACTAACTTACCATCTTCAATGTTAAGTTTAGAGGCGGTCGTCGGGTGAATACGCAGCCACGGATTCTTCTCTTGATTAATTGATGAAGGCGAAGTATTAAACGTGCTATTTAAATAGCCTCGGGCCGGGGCAACCACTAGCCGAAGTGGGTAATCGTTACTGGTTTGATCGATCACTTGCCAATGGTCGGGCATGGGCGGCAAGTCTTTACCGGCAGGGCCAATTGCTTGCCAATCAGGCGCAAATCGAAATCGGCCATCTTCCCATGCGAAACCGTCGATGTAATGTGCTTCATGAAAGGAAGGGGCGCAATCGAGAAAATGTTTTTCTGTAAATTGGTCTCTAGAGGGATAACCGGAAGACGCTAGTGCATTATCAATGTCTTGTGCAGCACTACCTTCAAAACTGGTGGCCGTTGAATCCAGTCTTTTAAGCAAGTCAGCCAGAACTTCTCTGTTTGAACGGCAATCTGCTAGAGGTTCAATTACCTTTTCTGTCACTTGCAGAAAGGTTTGACCATAGCTTCTATACATATCGTCGTGTTCGACAAACGTAGTGGCGGGCAGCACTAGATCAGCCATACTTGCTGTCTCTGTCATAAATTGTTCGTGAACACAAACGAACAAGTCATCTCGTAGTAATCCTTCACGAACTTTTCCAAGATCAGGTGCAACCAACATTGGATTAGTGTTCTGGAAAAGCATTGCTTTTACTGGTGGTCCACCTTGTAACGGTCGATGTTCGCCACAAAGTATCGCGCCAATTTCTGACATATCGAGTATTCTTGCACTGGCATTGGGCAGGCCAAGCCCAAGCAACTTTTCGTTATCTAAATTAAAACTTGCCCCGGTAGACATTAGTGCGCCGCCGCCTCTATGTTGCCATGCGCCGGTGAGCGCTGGGAGGCATGACACGGCGTGTACATTAACTGCACCGTTGCGAGATCGGGAAAAGCCTATGCCGAGTCGTATATAACTTGCCGGGGTATTGCCATACCATTCCGCTAGCTGCTCAATCTGAGCAACGGGCACACCACAGATTTGTTCAGCCCATTTTGGGTCTCGAGTGCTAAGGTGTTGCTCAAGTTGATCAGGGTTGTCTGTATATTTTTCTAAGTAAATTCGATCGACGGCTCGATTGCGAAACAGTTCATGCATCACCGCACATGCTAGTGCACCATCGGTACCAGGGCGTGGCGCAATATGCAGATCAGCAACTTTTGCGGTGGGTGTTTCGTAGGGATCGATCACGACTAATCGAGCACCTTTTTTTCGTGCCTTGCTAACGTGATGCATGACATTAATTTGGGTCGCCGCTGCATTACACCCCCATAAAAGAACAAGCTCGCTATCCCCTATTTCCCTTGGGTCGGTACCTTGCATTTTCCCAGTGCCCGCGAGCCAGCCATCATAGGCAATCTGGACACAAAATGTTTTTTTCAAACCCGAATAACCCATGGAATTGGCAAAGCGCACCATACTATCGCGTTGCACCAGTCCCATGGTTCCGCCATAGTAATATGGCCATACCGATTCAAGACCAAACTGATCGCTGGCCTGTTTAAAATTTTCCGCTATCAGGTCTAGTGCAGTGTTCCAATCTACTGGTTCAAACACCGGAATATCTGATTTGCTGGATGTTCGTATCAGCGGTTGAGTGAGACGATCCGGGTGATGGGTTCTTTCTGCATACTTCGATACTTTGGAGCAGATGATCCCATCGGTATAGGGATTGTGTGGTGATCCCCTGACTTTTCCAATTTGACGGGAACTAATTTTTTCTACCTGCAAGGAGCAGGCGGATGGACAGTCATGGGGACAGGTACTGTTATACCAACTGCTGCTATCGTGGTTGGCAGCGGACACGGTTATAGCTTGCTCACATCTCTGACTGCACCAAATGCTGCACTCGTAGCGAGGGCGCCATAGGCTTTTAATGCGCTGGAGACGACTCTATCCCGGTTTGGCTTCCAACCATCACGACCTTTGGCTTCCATTGCAGAGCGTCTTTGTGCAACGGTGGCATCGTCTACTGCTAGATGAATAGTCCTATTTGGGATATCAATTTCAATACTATCGTTTTCCTCCACCAGACCGATCAGACCGCCTTCAGCAGCTTCGGGAGAGACATGACCAATTGATAATCCGGAGGTGCCGCCTGAAAACCGGCCATCTGTAATCAGCGCGCACTCTTTGCCTAGTTTTTTTGATTTAAGATAGGTAGTTGGGTAGAGCATCTCCTGCATACCTGGCCCACCTCTTGGACCTTCATATCGAATGACGACAACATCTCCTGCTTCAATTTTATTGCTCAGAATACCATCCACTGCAGCATCCTGGCTTTCGAAAATTTTTGCACGTCCGCTGAATTTTAAAATGCTTTGGTCGACGCCCGCAGTTTTGACAATGCAACCGTCTTCAGCAAGGTTGCCATACAACACAGCGAGTCCTCCATCTTGGCTATATGCATGGGCCTTATCGCGAATACAACCATGCTCGCGATCCGCATCCAAGGTTTTATATAATTTGCTCTGACTAAATGCGACCTGTGTTGGTACACCGCCTGGGGCTGCGCGAAAGAAATCTTTAGGCTTACTATCTTCGGTGATCTGGATGTCCCATTGAGAAATAGATTCCGCCATGGTTTTCGAATGTACCGTAGGGACTTCACGATTAAGTAATCCAGCTCGGTCCAATTCGCCGAGTATAGCCATGACGCCACCAGCTCTATGGACATCTTCCACGTGGTATTCAGGTGTTGCTGGTGCAACCTTGCATAGGTTTGGAACCTTGCGACTCAGCCGATCAATATCGGCCATTGTGAAATCAACTTCGCCTTCCTGGGCTGCAGCGAGTAAGTGTAAGACAGTATTAGTTGAACCTCCCATTGCTATATCCAGGGTCATGGCGTTTTCAAACGCCTGAAAATTGGCGATAGAGCGGGGCAGCACACTATAGTTGTCTTTTTCATAATGGCTCTTGGCTAAAGCAACGATGGTTCGGCCAGCCTCAAGAAACAATTGTTCCCGTTCACTGTGGGTGGCCACTAAAGTGCCATTACCGGGTAAGGAGAGGCCCAGTGCTTCAGTCAGGCAATTCATCGAATTGGCGGTAAACATGCCGGAACAGGAGCCACAAGTAGGACAAGCAGATCGTTCCATGGAATCGGATTCGGCATCTGTTACGCTGTCATCAGCCGCCACCATCATGGCATCCACCAGGTCCACAGAACGTTCATGATCACGCCAGGTAACCTTTCCTGCTTCCATAGGACCGCCGGACACAAAGATCGCGGGTATGTTCAGACGCATTGCCGCCATTAGCATTCCCGGTGTGATCTTGTCGCAGTTGGAAATGCAAACCAAGGCGTCGGCGCAATGGGCATTAACCATATACTCCACCGAATCAGCAATTATTTCCCGAGATGGCAAAGAATACAGCATGCCATTATGGCCCATGGCAATACCATCATCCACAGCGATAGTATTAAATTCTTTTGCCACACCGCCCGCTTTTTCAATTTCCCTGGCAACCAATTGACCCATATCCTTCAGGTGTACATGACCTGGAACAAATTGGGTGAATGAATTTGACACCGCAATTATGGGCTTATTGAAATCGTCATCTGTCATTCCGGTAGCGCGCCAAAGGGCGCGAGCACCAGCCATCGTGCGTCCACGAGTAGTAGTCCAGGATTTATAATCAGGCATTAGTTAAAATTGTAGAAGTGTTAAATCAATGGTGCAGTAATCGGAGTTTAACAAATAAGCCAATGAGAAGTGGTCGGCTATTGTGACATCTTGTCCAGCTGCTAACTTAGCGCGCTTACCAGAGATTTCAATTCGTGGTCCAGCTTGTCCAGTATTTCATTATACTTAAACGCACCTACCTTCTCTCCCTGACGCTTTAAATTGACATAGTTTGGGCCACACCACAGTCCAAGATCTGCATCATCAGTTTCCCCTGGACCGTTAACCCTACAACCCATTACCGCGATGGTGATGGCATGTTGTTCTGCCCATGCCGAACGTTCTTGTACTTTATGGGCAAGATCGATAAATGCCTCATTCTCGACTCGTGAGCAACTTGGACAACTGATCAGGTTGAGTTTGTCTGGGTGGAAATGCACCACCGATCGAACCCGACCGTCTCGAATATCTGACAGGATTTTTCTGCCAGCCGAAATTTCTTGGTGTTTTTTATCGTGAGGTAAAGTCAGGGATACTCGAATAGTGTCGCCTATTCCCTTGCCGATCAGTTGCTCAAATGCAATCCGGGTTTTTTCGATGCCCATGGGGGGAATACCTGCTTCGGTAACGCCAAGATGTAATGGAATTTCTGGACGAGTCGCGGCAAATCGAAGATAAGCGTCGGTGGTCTTTACAGGGTCTGAATCCTTGAGTGAAACGCAGTAACGTAAAAAGCCTAATTGGTCCAACCATTCACTATGTTCAAGGGCGCTTTCTACCATTGGAGTAACCGAATCCTGTTGCTCATACAGTTCTATTTTATCTGGGTCCACCGAGCCTGCATTAACACCAATGCGTATTGCGCAGTCATGTTTTTCTGCTATATCAACCAGGTACTGCACTTTATCCTTCCACGGTTTTTTGCGTTCATGGTGATACAAATGCCCTGGGTTGTAGCGGATCTTGTCAACGTGGGGTGCCAGCGCTTCCGCCAATCGATAATTTTCCTGGAGGTCCACGCTGAGTACCACGTCGGTTTCGCCCCGTAGCGTAATTAATGCTTCCGCATCCTTTTTGCTGTCAGCGGCAATTCTGATAATATCCGCGCCCGCTTGTTCCAGAGACTTAAGTTGTCCTAATGTTGCCATGATATCTGTTGTTGGCGTTGCGCACATACTTTGAACGGCAATGGGATGATTGTCGCCAATGGTCAGATTGCCAATTTTTACGGGACGGGTGGAATTACGTTGAATCATACTCAAGGGCCAATTTTTGGGGCGCATAACTACACAGGGGACGCTACACTATCGTGTCTGAACAGGTGACGCAACAATTCTTCAACCGACAACGATATTACTCACACTACGATCTACTAGATGATCCAATTCGATACACTGAATCAATTTCTCATAGAGAACAAATGTGCATCTGCCAATAGGGTGGAATGGTTTGATGAAATCGGATCGACCAATGATCATATTATGGCGCTTGATGATTATCATGGCGCTGTGTGTGTTGCAGGGCTGCAAACTGCTGGTCGTGGACGGCGCGGTAGACAATGGATGGCACCTTCGGGTAGCAGTATATTGATGTCTATGGGGTGGCGCATTGCCCCTAGTGAGGCCGAGGGGCTTTCTTTGGCTTGTGGAATTGGTGTTTACCATGCCTTAAAACGTTTTAATGTGCTGAGAGTCAGTCTTAAATGGCCCAATGACGTGTTGCTGGGTGATGAAAAACTGGCTGGAATATTGGTGGAACTCGGTCGAGACCGGGCGGTGATCGGTGTTGGTTTAAATTTGAATCTTCAAATTGGACAGTCCCAGTATCCGGAAATTACGCGATCGCCATGGACCGATCTTGGACGGCAGGGTTACAGCATTGAATACCAGTCGATGCTACAACAATTAATTGTCAACTTATCTAAAGCAATAACACAATTTGAGTGCCATGGATTCGCGTCAATGCAGAGTCAATGGAATCAACTGCATCACTTTCATCACAAATACGTCAACTTGGAAGGCACAGAAACGGTGCAAGGGAAAATTGCCGGTGTGACAAAAAGTGGGGCATTAATATTGGATACTGAAACGGGGCAGCATATTATTCACGCGGGGGAAGTGTCCATGTCTCCGGGAGCTGGATGATGTCGGGTCATCTGCTAGTGGATATGGGTAACCAGCGTATTAAATGGTTGTATCTCGAATCCGATTCGCACCCTAGTTATAGTCAGCTTGATGCGATGATTGAACAGTCCATACAGAGCGCTTCATTGTCTGACGCTGCGCCAATTGAACAGCAGTTTTATGAAATGTTCAATCATTGCCCTGCACCCGATGAGATTCTCTTGAGCAGTGTGTCAGCGGATCGAGTGGTTGAACATTTTCAACAGTTTTGCGATAACCAATGGAACCAATCGGTGCGGATTATGCGTTCGGAAAGAGAGTGCCTCGGCCTGGTAAATGGATATGGAAATCCGACTCAACTGGGTGTTGATCGATGGCTGGCAGCAGTTGCTGGATTCAAATTATCGGAATCCTGTTCCAAAGGTGGTCGGTTAGTTGTGATTGACGCAGGTACGGCAATCACGGTAGACCTGATCGAACAACGTTGCTATCAGGGTGGTGCAATATTGCCTGGACTGTCTATTTTAATTAAATCTCTTGGTGGAGACACCGACAAAATTCACGTGGATTTTGAGCAATTGGCAAAATTGTCATCTGCATCGGCGTCTTCAGACAGATCTGGCAAAGTGCCTGCTGCGAAATTGGAAGTTGTAGCACGGGACAGCGCATCGGCGGTGCAGGCAGGTGCCTTGGCTGCCGCAGCGGGTGGTGTTAACTATTGTATTGAACAGATTATCGGGCGAGGTGCTGAACAATCTGAAATCCTATTGTGTGGAGGGGATGCACAAGTAATAGGGCCATTACTTGATCTTCCGGTTAAAATAATGTGTAACCTAGTAATCAGTGGTCTCGCAATTATCGCGATGGAAAATCAGCAATGAAGTGGTTGGCGGCAATTCTGATGATAATCAATGTGGTGATTTTCCTTGGGGTAAGTGATCGTCAGATAGAAAATGTTGCTAGCCAGAGAGATATTCGCCCCGATGTAAACAAAGATAGTATGTTGTTGCTCGAAGAAGCTTCTTCCAGGGACGCGCTTTCGGAGAGTTTATTAAATCCATCTGGCATTACTGCGCCCAATGTAACCCCAGTGAACGAGCAGGCGGTAGTTGAGGGGGATGGTGAAGCTGGTGTGACTACCTCATCCCAAGTCCAGCAATCCAGTGAGGCAGACGCTGGCGTTGTAATTGAGTCGGAAAACACGCCAACCTCAGAAATGGCAGCATTGCAATCATCAGCGATTCAGGATGGAGACTGGTCTTGTTACCGAATTGGTCCGTTTAAGGAAAAGTCATTGTGGCGCAATGCTCAGGCCTGGGTTACCGAAAACGGGCTTGAGTATAAGCCGGTCCGTAGTGAGAGCAGGGAATTACGCGCTGTCAGGGTATATGTCGGACCATTTGACTCAATTAGTGCGGCCCAACCAACCATTGAAACCCTCAAGAAACGAGAATTGGATCACTTTGTCTATTTAAAGGATGGCACTGAAGCGCGGGTTTCTCTGGGCTACTTTACTCAAGAAGAGTTGGCGGTAAAGTTTGTAGATTACCTGGTTAACCAGGAGATTGAAGCTAAATCCCAACCTGAATATCGCACTTTGGGACCATTTGACTGGATGGATGTTCGTATTTCCAGCACTGCCCGGGGGCTGCTGATATCCCGTGATTGGGGCTCAACTATCATCTCAACCGATGAACAACCCTGCGACCCAATATAGTTTTTAGCGATTATTAAGTTGTTTCGGTGGTCAAAATGACCTGGATTAATCCGCTGGAAGCCCCGTAAATAGTGGCCATTCGCCATTGCAATTGAGTCCCTAATTTGAGTAAAATCGCGCTCCATTTTGTGTTTCGGTTTGAGTACGGCCTTTGTCAGTGGCCGGTGGTGGCGATCTAATCTCGGTATTCTTCAAATAAATCATTGATTTATTTGAGATTCTTTGGTTTTTTATAAGCCCGCATAGCTCAGTTGGCTAGAGCAGCTGATTTGTAAAAATTGCACCTTCTCGGGGAAACTCGTGAAGTGGAGGTGGCTAAAACGGGGAAACCTTCCCGGTTAATTGGATTAAGTGGCTGAAAAAGCATTTTTTATTCAAATTTCCGTTGGCAATCCCGTGCTACCCCAAAGAAGTTTTCAAAGATCATCAGGCAGCTGCATGATCTCGGAATACTTTGGGGGAGTGTAGAGACTTTACACCACCCACCTGTAGCCTCGGCGCGCTTAGGCGTATCCATCGGTATGGTGAAGAGAAAGTCCAGACCCCAAACCCGGGTTGAATATTGGTCCGGGGCCGTGAAAACGGTAGTAGGTATGAATCAGCAGGTCGTGAGTTCGAGTCTCTCTGCGGGCTCCATCCGAAAACTGTGAGTAAGTGTTAGCTGGTGTTGATACACGAATGGAAGCCGGTTTACCGGTATAGGGCGCCGGGTTGGTTGTTTTCCTCCGGGTTGAAATGTTGTTGGAGGGGTTCCCGAGCGGTCAAAGGGGGCAGACTGTAAATCTGCTGGCTCAGCCTTCGGAGGTTCGAATCCTCCCCCCTCCACCATAACCGGTGGCGCCAGAAGAAGAGGTACCAGAGCCAAGAAGTTTTGGCGGGGCAGGAAGTGGGACTCATTGCGGGTGTAGTTCAAAGGCTAGAACCTCAGCCTTCCAAGCTGATGATGTGGGTTCGATTCCCATCACCCGCTCCATTGTTGGGCCTCATAATTGGATGGGGCATGGAATGAAATAGTGATGCTCATATAGCTCAGTCGGTAGAGCACTTCCTTGGTAAGGAAGAGGTCACCAGTTCAAATCTGGTTATGAGCTCCACCTGCTGGTTAGGATCTCGCGATATGCGAGGGTGGTTGTAGCGTGAACAGGTTGTCAAATGACGGGGTGGGCCCGGCAGCTGACAGGTATTTAGGGACATAGCGAGA